>JAPYZD010000266.1:0-83640 GCA_030522725.1 Ichneumoninae sp. B BG-2022a | reverse complement strand
AATGATACAACAAAATTAAGGGTTGAAGAATGGTGGGACACCGAGAGCGACTCTCGTTGCTCCCTTGATTTTTTTTTATCGCCACTCCAGCGAGGTACGAAGGAATCTGCAGCTCTGGAACTCAATCGAACCCTGGTGTCTGCTGGCTTTGACGAAGTTAACGAAAAGTTCACCACCTCCAATCACTCAGAGCGAGCCATAACTAGTGCACACAGCAGTTTCTATAGACTGCGTACCATCGACGCAAGCCCCCTCGTGTAACGACTTTACTGCAAGCTCGATTGATTGGAGTACAAGTTTACGATGCTTTTATACCGAAGAGTCACTTTTTATTATATTACCGCTTTTCCCTCGACATTGCGTGTGAAATTGCTGTACTATCGTAATACAGGTCTATTATAGTGAATGTTAAATCTATGATTTTACTTTTACTTTCATTTGAACGATAATTTAATTTTTATTTTTATTTTTCAGGGTCCTCGACATCAATAAATGGCACAAGGAAGCCGGTCCCTTCAACGTCGTTCTGTGTCTCAATCTTTTGGATCGTTGCGATCGTCCGGACACGCTCTTGCGACAACTTAGGACGACCCTCGCTCCTGGCGGTCGTCTGGTAGTCGCGCTCGTGCTTCCATTCAGTCCATACGTCGAAGTCGGCCAACGAGGCGATCACAAGCCCTCGGAATATCTGCCGATAAAGGGCAACGGTCTCGAAGGTCAGATAGCCGGTTTGGTCGACAGAGTGTTCGGCCCGGTCGGCCTGAAATGTCTCGCTTGGAGCAAACTTCCATACCTCTGCGAGGGCGATCTCGGACAGGCTTATTATTTTCTCGACGACGTGGTTTTTGTTCTGGAGGCGCAACAGGTAATGCAAATTTTTTTTTTTTTTTTTTGGGACATAACATCTCTTACGGTGAAAATTGATTTGCAGGAGGAACCGTACAACAGCACTCGTGACAGAGACGAGCCGAAGAATCCCTTGGCGAGATACAACGTCGTTTGAATGGGAGAAGAGAAATCATGGGGAAGCAAGAAAAATGTTTTTCTGATCGATAAAGTCCAGGCGAGTTTCACACTTGTAAAAACTTTTAATAATCGTTACGTTGAATTAATTGTGCAGGAATACAGGAGAGTAATACTGGCAAGCGACGTCAAGTTTTAGCAGTGCAGACACAGTAGTAGCGTTTTGGTGTACAATTATCATTTTTTTTTCGTTTTTTTTTTTCACAATCGTGTTTTATGGACTGGAATCTTGTAACGGAGTCCAATTATTGTCGTTGTCGGGCTATCCAGAGTCGTATTTTGTGTTTACTACTTTTTCTTTCTTTTCGTTGACTACGACTCTACGATAACGGGACAAACCATTGTACGCTTTGAGTTTATTCGATACATATGATTATTAGGATGATGAGTTTCCATCAAGAGCTTATGATGATTGATACACACTTAAGTGTACGATAACAGGTAATAATTATAGATACGACGAAATTATAAATCGATGTCATTTCTTTTTTTCTTTTATCATTCTGTTATCCGACGATAAATATTGCAGCAGCTCGCGGTTATCGCGGAAGAGAGCGCGATATACACAACAAATATATTATAAAAAAACGAACAGCGGGTCCGCCGCATAACGCAACAAATAAATAAATGTATGATTATATACATAAAAATTTCTCTTTTTGTGAGTTTTTCAACCAACTTCCACAATCACTCGTTCGAACATTCGCTATTTTATAGCCGAAAAAACGCATTTTTTTATAATACAAATAAAACAATAAACATACATTCAAATGCTGCCATTGTAGTTCGACGATAAATATATTACGATAAGTCGAGGGGATAAAAGTCAATTCGAATTAAGCTTTACCGCACAACAGTTATTGCACAAGACGGAAGGACATTCGTTAATTCGCTGACTTTTATCCGAATGACCGGCGATGATTGATATATAACCCGCCCGTGGAGCTTATTCCTTCAATTTCGTTATTTTCATTTTTCTTCATTTTTTTCTTTTTTTTCAATCACAGTCGCGTTAAACATTAAATATCAAATACGAGTGTCATAACAGAAAATATACATATCAATATATTGATCACAATAAATAAACAATCATAAATTTCATTGGCCAAGACTAGAAAATTCTTCATCGTTTTCCTATTTTTGTTTTAGTTTCTTTTTTTTCGTTCATCACTCATTTAAAAACACCAGATACATACCGAGATTCATTGATATTTCATTTTTCTTTTTCATCGTTTAAAAAATATATACTTTTTTTGTTTCCTTTCGTTTTAATACTGCGTGTAAAAATTCCTCAGTACATTGCCAATAGGTGGACGTCAATCAAAGATCGCGAACGCTCTAATAAGCACCACCGGCTGGTTATGCGTATTTCGCATAGGAATCATTTCCCCCTAGACGTAGAGAAACCAGAGCTTAAAGTTTATAATCACGACTTGTGTTTGTGTTTGTGTATGTGTGTGTGTGTGTGTCTCTGTGTGTATGTTTTTTTTAATCGGACCTAGATATTATAATTTTATCTCGTTTTTCTCGTTTTCTTTTTTCACTACCCACGTTTATCACAGTCCACGCATGACTCAGTTTTGCCTCCCACAACGTCCAAAGTCCTAAACGCCAACACTTTTTTTAAATTTTTTGAGCAAACAGTCGGGTCCTCTCGACCTAATTCCTAATCCATTCATCCAAATAATGACTTTACTTCTGACTAGAACACTGTGTTGCACGGTAAATTTTACGATGATTATACCGCGAGCGCTCAGTCCAGCTTACGCTGCTCGCACATGTCCTCCAAACCACCGGCTTTTCTGTAGCGGAAAACGTATCGTTAGCAGCGCGGTCTCTCGTTAATTCACCACAAACTCCAATGAACAGATTGACTCCCAGTTACAACTCATCATTTTTTTTCCGGTGTAAAATTAAAGAATCATCACAAAACTGCGATATACTTACAGAGTAGGTAGATACGCTGCGGTGTTGTGGTCTAATCTGTGTTTGTCTTCGTTCTTCCAGCTTGAGACCGGGATATGAGGCGGTGGAAGAAAACTCCTCAACGACTGCACGAGCTGTATCGTATCGACCAGAGCTGAGACAGACAATAAACGGCTCTAGAACGACCACACCAGAGCGCAACAGACATGAATCGTCCAGCATGCGTGCTGCTCCACCGGACGTTGCATTTAACGCTGTTTTCCTTTTTTTCAATCTATCGTATTCCCGATGCAATTCGATTGATTTGAAAAGAGGCGATAAAGTATAACTCCAATACCGGTGAATCAATTTGTCCAATCGTATTTACCCGACACGTTGTTCACTATGTTGCAATTAATTTTTATACGATATATATCCGTTGAATAAATGTGAATTCAAGTTCTTTTTTTTGTTTTGTTGGGTATAACTTACTTTTTTGTAGTGTCTCGGACTGCTTCCCGTAGGGTTTGCACATTGCGGGCCGAACGCAAGTCTTTATCCTCGCCATGTTCTTCATTACCTCGGCGAACGCACGAACCACCTTCTCCTGCCCCCCTGAAAACAGAATAATTGTCCGCGATCTATTAAAATGTTAAACGATGCCGACTCAGAATATATGGCTGTTAGGTCGGAGTTGGTATTTTTTTTTGTTTCACTTGTTTATAGCGTTACTGAAATAATAAATGGGATATGAAAATAGAACAAAATTGCATCTTTCCTCTTCCATCGATCGCAATGATGATACGCAGTTCGAAAATTATTTCTCAGAATGGCTTTATACCGTTTAAAATTTGCTAAACAAAAATCTACTTAATGATAAATTGCAAGACCACGGAAATATGTCACTTCTAATCCGGAAGTTTCATTTTTCGACCGGAAGTGACGTCGTACAGAAAATATGTCACTTCCAGCGCGGAAAATTCATTTTACTACCGGAAGTAACGTCATACCAGAAGTGCGTCACTTCCGGTTTGAGAATCTAATTTTTTAAGCGGCAGTGACGTGCTGACGAGATCAATTATGTACCTTCGGTATTTGAGCCCGTCGAACGCGACGACTTTTCGTTGTCCACTGTCCATGCACCGTTGTGTAGAGCCAGCAGATCTTTGTTGGCGTTTCCGAGACTCTGAAGATTGCCCAGTCCGAGACCGCTCAGGCCTTCGAGATTGTCGATGTTCGAGCGCAAAAAATCCGTCAACTTGTGATCATTTATCGGTATCGGTGATACGAGAGATTCGTAATGTTGCTTGACGCTCGGTTTCTTCTCCTGTGTGCTAGGCCGATGTGGAATATTCAACGACGGGCGGCTGGGCGGACGTTGCTGAAGATTTATCTGATTACCACCGGCGCGCATGTTGTTCATGTCGTTCGACGGAGCTCCCATGTGGGTGTTCGGTGCGGGGCCGCTCAGAACCGCTTGAAAGTCTTGATTGTGCTGAAAACTCGAGCGCAGCAACGAAGCTGCCGCTTCGTTGTCCTGAATGTAAGTCGGACCCATGTGTCCCATCTTCTGCGTGAGTTCCAGTTGATTCTTGTAGTAACGGCAAGCGGGATTCGGACAATTCTGCACGACCTCGACGATGAATTCCTTCTCCATTCCGAAACACTCTCGTCCGATCGTGTACGAATCCATGACCGCACGAATCGTACCCTCGAGTCCTAAATGCATGCCGTGCATACCGGGAGCTCCCATGTGTTTCAGCATAACGGCGTTCGCAAAGTGTTCGTACGGAAGAATTATCTTGCCGTTCTCGCGCAGGACCAATCTTCCCTCGGCGTCCAGAGCCACCCTTGATGCCATCATTCTGAAACGAGTAAAAGGAATAGATTAACCTGGAACCTCATTAACGCCCCGGTGACTTTGCCAAAAAATTAATCTCTTTTTAGCTTAATTGTACCAAAAATGAAAGGACAGAATGTAAGCAACATGTCTATCGAGGAGGCATGCCGGTAATAGTAATATAGTAAATATCCACGCATATGTACCAACTGTTAATTTCAACTGTTTGAATACATAATCTTCCAGAAGTTCTATTACACTCCTCTTAGTTTACTACTTATTAATACTTTATAATTTATTTTTCTAAGCTCTAAAATAAGGTTTAATGTAAACAGTTTGTAAAAAGATAAATCTCTCAAATAATGTAAAGTAAAATAAAAAATTATTATTGTTATTACAGATAAGATATGCTTTAGAAAAGGATGTACATTAGCAATAAAAAAAAACGTGTACGATATTTTCAACATGGCTCAGGGCCGCTAGTCCCATATTGGTGTTCCATGGCCGAAATGTGTAAACGTTATTGCATAAGCACAATTATCCCATAACCATGAGATAGATTGACCGTCAAAACAATGTTGTGTAAAATTATGAAAAACACAATCGGTGTAAACATTTGTGGGTAAAGAAGTGTTTGCCTTAGCACTCGTTGGTAAAACGGTAAGCGGAAATTATTCAAGAGATCGTGCCGATACCCGAGCACGATTATTAACATTTCATAAATGTTAATAATCGGTGCATTCCGCATGCATATCTACAGTGCTGAGAAACTCACTGCAAGTAAGCCCCACTGGGTAGCATAGAAGCCTCTTTCATCTCTGCGAATCGCTGCAGCATCTCCATGTTCGGATTCCATCCCTTGTTCTGCAGATAGAGCTGCAGCAGCACGTACATGTTTTCAGTAACATATCCAGCTCCGCTGGCAGAGCCCGGATAGCCGGAACCTCCTCCAGGTGAGCCCATCTCTGTTTGCATACCCTTAGCAACTATGTTCTTCATCGTTTCCGCCAGGTCCAGACTGCAAAAAAAAAAGACACCCAACAATCAATCACACAGCATCCGGTCGATAATTTCGCCGATCGAACACCGAACTAATCAACGACAGGGGAATCTTTTTCGACGGAAAAAATCAGATCGAATCACTGCGAGTGGGGAAATAATGTTCGCGAGAAGCGTCGAGAGAATAGCGTTCGGTAATCACCATGTTGTCGATCACGTCGGATCAGCTTATGTCCCAATATGCACGTCGGATCGAGAGAAGTCAATCGTAAAGCGCGGAAGGTATTTGACAAGTGTCAGTGTCATCTCGGCCGATCCAACGGGGCATCGGCATAACGTTGAATCCCTTATTGTTTCATCGAACTTTTGTCATCTCTCCGTCTACTCTAAAAAAATTTCGTTCTCGGCCATTGTTGTTGTTCGCGCGATGAATGCTCTCTGGCGTTTCGCGAAAAACCTACCGTGAGAAAGAGCGCCCCTCATTCGCGGGATTCGTTTACGGAAAATAAGCAAAAACAATGATAAGGAAAGGAGAAAAAAAACACACTTGTGCGAGCCACCGCCCCCTTTAAAAATCATAGCGCGTGAGTGGGAAGGGGCCCGTTGATATTTATTTGTTCACGCTTACCCCAAACCCCGACCGCTTCCCATCCAGACGGGCTCTCGCTTTTCCGACTGTTCACCGGGCAATTCGCCGCTAATCACTCGCGTTCATCCTTCGACGCCGATTAATTGTCGGGCTATTTGCATTTACAAATAACAAATCAGGAGGTAATTATTTCCGCGAAGGATTGTTTAGCGTGGAGGCCGCCAGGGGCGTCGGGAGGCTGCGCGCTTTTCTCGATGTGATCGCACGAAGAACTAGCCGCATGCACGGGCAATGATAAATCTGAACAGTGGACAAAAAAGAATCGATAGAACGTTCGGTGTATCGTTCGTACCGTAAATAGCGTTACGAATTATCGATATTCCAGGTGTATTCGGCGATTACGAAGATAAACAATTGCTAGACAATTCGTAAAGGCAGATTCATTATTGGCGGCATTTATCGACTCTTTTTTTTGAATCCGGTGAAACATTCTTCACAACTTCGGCTGCGAGCCGCGCGTGGCGCTCTCTTTTTCCGGTTCCACTTTGCGTAGAACACACGAAACGATGAAAGCAAAGGGAGAAGTAAGTTAATTTATCGTATTTTTCGAATAATTTTTCATATAACAAGTGTTTCAAAATGCTCGGGCAATGTATCTTTCTTAATTTAACACCGGACACGTATCCCTCGTGAGATTATTCGAGCTTTAACGGCGATGCAAATAGGTTACCGCGACGGCGTGGCCGATCCATGTGTGTTTTCTCGTCAACAATCTCTTTCCTATTTGACTAATTGTAAAGTGTTGTTTTCGATATTACGCTGTCGATAATGATTGCTGGTAAATTTCTTTGTATTACTGATATATGCAATGGCTCAAAAAATTTATCAGCCGCTCACTACCTTACCTAACCTAGTTCGGTCCGTTGACATGAAGCTCGCAATAGTTATTCGTATGGCAAGGGCGTTGAAAGGGAGTTCTTAACGCGTGTGAAAATGCTGCACGAACCGAAAGGGAGTGCGGCATTTTACAGCCAGTCACATAATTTTTTCCAAAAAAATTCACACAAATCATGCTTTTTGTTTTTGGGAAGCGTGCGGAGAAAGGCACTTTCTTGCACTAGTGTGAGAAAAAAGACTAACGTGCTTCTACACATGCACAGTATTTTTCGTGTACACAATGCGAAATTGTACCATTCTGCGCTTGCTTCACAGGAACTGAAAGTGGGCTTGTACGATCATGCGTTAAAAATATAATACAAAGTCCGACCGTCTCGGGCTCTTTACTACGATCAATTCATTCCATTAATTTCCATGTTTTCTGCATCGCAGTTGAAGGAGTACGAGGTGATCGGGAGGAAGCTCCCCACCGAGAAGGAGAAGACTACGCCTCTCTACAAAATGAGGATATTCGCTCCTGACGCTATCGTCGCCAAGTCTCGTTTCTGGTACTTCTTGAGACAACTGAGGAAGTTCAAGAAGACTACCGGAGAGATTGTATCTCTTAAACAGGTAATTGTCCACCTAGCCATTTGCATTGATTGTCTTAATTCGGTTCGATAACTCTTCATATTCTCACTATTTTGCAATCAGCTCATTGGCTTGCGAACTTTTAAGGAGGCAACTTCAATGATTTTGGGCCAAAAACGTGTTTTGTTGTTGGTACAATTAAAAAAAAACTAAATTATGAAAAGTTTAATGCAACTGATTGTAACTTTGCACCAAATATGTAAAAATGTTTCCAGGTCCAAATGTGAGAAGTTGTAGGAAGCTAATTTCTTTTTTTAATCGTGTCTTTTTTTTTTAAAATGGTACGCCGCAAATTTTTTTTATATTTAGTTCTGGGGATTTTTTGCATACAATTTCCTTTTTACCCATAAAAAAGGTTAAGAAAACACATTTTTGCCTGAAATAATTAAGTCTTCTCTCTCAACATCGAGCATGAAATCAATGTTCAACACATGTACAACTATTTTTCTTTCTTCCTCCAGATAACTGAGAAGACCCCAGACAAGATCAAGAACTTCGGTATCTGGCTGAGATACGACTCGAGATCCGGTACTCACAACATGTACAGAGAATACCGCGATCTCTCGGTGAGCGGTGCGGTAACGCAGTGCTACCGCGACATGGGAGCTCGTCATCGCGCCCGCGCCCACTCGATCCAGATCATCAAAGTGGAGGTCGTCAAGCCCGGTAACTGTCGTAGGCCCCAGGTCAAGCAATTCCACGACTCTAAGATCAGATTCCCGCTGCCCAAGCGAATCCAACATCGCAGCCGTTTGCCGCTATTCAGCGTACGAAAACCCCGTACATTCTTCCTTTAAATAACGAACTACATTTGAAAAATTCTCTTGTAATTGAACATCATTTTGAAGGAAAATAAATGCGTGAAGACAAAAAATCCAGTGTTCTTATTTTATTCACGCTCATTTCGTCGGACGTATCTGAAACATTTTTTATACTGCAATAAATCGCGTGTTCGTTAATTACAACAGAAACAACATGAAGATTTTTCGGTGGTCTACTTTCGGTGGCGATATTCGAAAAAGTATGCCAGTTTATCGTTAAAATAAAGTAACGGCAGACTTTGATCATAAGATACCATAGAATCTTTTCCTTTTTCCATCAGAGGCGCTTCATCAATATATCGATTACATTGACCTTGACCTTCAGCAGGAGAACAATAATCATAATTAATTTTAGCTCGGTGTTTCCGCTATAGCGCATGATTATGTTTACAGGGAAAAAATATTCATCGACAAACGGCACAACAAACAGTATGCGTCATTTGTTCTGTAATGCTTATCTAAGGTTTCGCCTTGTTACCTATGCTCTATTTACTTACTATACTTATAATTTACCGTAACATTGTTCTGCTGTATCGCACGGGTTCTTAAGAGCAAAACAATATGGAGTGTGAGCGAGATAGCATCAGTGGCGCTCTCGGCGGAGCGAGAGAGACACGCTGAGAACGTGTTTCACATGCTCTTAAGAGAGAAATTCCAGCGCTCAATAAAACACTATCTATCTAATACAACTGGATGGAAAGGATTGTGTCCATTGCCGGATAATTCGCGATATTATAATATAATCGTAAACACTGAAGGGGGGAACAGTGGATGACAGGAATTCGGGTTCGATTCGCACCCAACATCAATGGAAAAATTTTCTATGTGTTTTTTGACGTTTTCCCGGTGATTCGGAACCCACCTTAAAAACTTTAGGTCCAGACTTTTGCAGTCTTCAAATTACAATGCAATCGTAAACGATAACATTAGTAAGTGGCCGCATGGCAAAAAAAAAGTCGCCATTGTGACGTTCTCAGGCAGCCCCACACACAAATTTGTAAACACTGTGTCAGCGATGGAGTCAGTCGTTGCTCGACTTTGCGTAACTTTTTCTTGACGGACATGGGAACTTTAATTTGTGTCGAGTAAAAACGTAACGTATTTGCAGTATTAGACAGTATTACAAAAGGCGTCGAATTCGTTGTCAATCGAACGAAAGGTTATGTGATAATGATGAAGTAAGTGCCTCGATATGATAAACATTGCATTTTATATAATATACTATTAATGAGCACTGACGTCTCGTCCGATGCATTGCCTCGTGTACACCGATTTTCCGCGAGTATTTTACGTTATTAGTAACATTCTATTTTTACAAATCGACACGTAATCGACGGGTGAGTTCGCGCGACAGCTTCATTCGAGGCTAGCAATTGTATATATTATTTATTAGATGTCGTCACCAATGTAACTTTTCTCGTTCTATTCGTCATTGTTCGGTAAACAAAAATGTTTCATTTGTTTGTCGCTGAATTTTTTGTCGGAACGCAATAGATTTCTTTCTGCGTTTAAAAAAAATTTCGTACGTCACTTCAGTTTTTATGCATAAACTGGTATATTAAATTGCATGTACAGTTGTGATGAAAAATTAACGTACAGTGTATTGAGAACTTTAGAAAAACTCTACTTTTAATCATTTTTTTTTTTGCATTTTACTATAAAAGTACTTTAACTTTTGCTGTAAAAGATCTTTTTTATTTCTCATCACAATTGTATGTTAAATTTGATGTACTAGTTTTTGCATAAAAAGTTCTATTCAGGTGCATTGAATTTACCGTTTTTATAAACAGTGTGTGACAGTTGTGTGTCAAACGACTTTGTAAATAAAGTGAAGATTAGTTTCCTTTCGAATTTGTTCATTCACGCATCGTAGATAAAAGTTAAAATACAACTAGCCGATAACACCATATTATTACGCAATATTACTGGTTTGACAACAATAACTCTGTAATGCTCAATTGTAGATTAGTACATTGAATAGAGGGACAATACCAATAACATACGCATGATCAAAAATTGCATGCGAACAATAAATGGGCATAAACAACGTCATAACATAACGATACGACACCCGGGTTTCAAGTCAAGGCGCTAAAGTTGGGCTTTGACATTAGAGTGATGGGCCAAATTTTGGACATAAGCTCGGAACCGAGAGTGCCGTACGACGAGGAAGGGGACAATGGCTTGGTTCTCAGTGGTAAATACATACCAGAGGAATTGATAGCCGAGATACTATGCTACGTGGACTGCAAGTCTCTGCTGAATGGCCAGCTGGTCTGCAAGCGTTGGAAGATGCTGGCGGAAAGCTATGTGTGGAGGAAGAAGGCGGAGATGACTTATGGATGCTTGTTGCAATCCACCAGAGACATGCCCTGGTACGTCTATCACACAATCTGTACAAAGAAACCCTTCGAGAGAAATCTCGTGAAGAATCACTCGGGACAGGACGGCCTTAAGCACTGGGAGATCCTCAGCCAAGGAGGCGACCATTGGAGGGTGGAAAGTCCACCCGTGGGAGTTCCTCCACTGCCCTCTGATCAACCGATCTTCGAGGGGAAACAGCATTGTTTCGCTACTTCTTACTACAATTGCAGTAAACAGCAAACGGTGGATTTGATAAAGGAAGGATTGCGCTCGGATCTAATGAACACCGTGCAGCCTCCTATTCAGGTATGGATAGAAAATTATACTGATTTAAAATACTGAATTACAAAAAAGTACATTAATGTTCAGTTAATGTAAGTAACGTGAGCAAATTTCAAGATACAGTATATTAAATTTAGAACTTATTTTTACAGTGTAGAGCTTAATATTTAATGAACACATTTTCGAGAGTTCAAACGATAACAATATAAAAAATAAAAAAAATAGAGTCATTTTTTTAATCAGCCACACTAAAAAATATCGATGTTACATCGGATTCTATTTAACGAAAATTTATATTATCGTTCACAGGTAAGCGAGTGGTACAGCTGCAGATGGGACTGCCCGGCGTCCTACGAGATTACCGCGCAGCTGTTGGATTCCAAGAACAAAGTTATCAAAAGCTATGGAAAGGAAGTTTCCATAAAGAACATGGATCAGAACCAATGGCACTATGTACGTTTTTCGTTTGACACCTGAGCGGTTCGGCGTTGTTGTGGTCAAATCATGAATTACTCTTGCTTCATCAGATTTCCTTCGAGTTCACGGACTACGGGCCAGGCGTCGAAAAAGTAAGGCTTTATCACGGCGGTACCGACAATTTGTTTTGGGCGGGACACTACGGCAGCAAGATGGCCGGATCCTGTGTACTCGTCAAACTTCCGGACTTACATCCGCCCACACGGAAGATCGAAGGTGACGACGAACGAACCGACAAACCACCGTCGTCAAACTAAGCAAACGAAACGTTATTGTACATCGATTGATATTTATTGGGATTGGCAATTACGATGACTTGATGCTAAGTCCATCCAATCAAGCTAAGTCCATGTCGATGTGAGGCTGGTCTTCATTATTCGCATTCTGATGGCATAGTTTTGAGCTCGATATTCAGCATTTTTTTTCTTCAGTTTATTGTAGAAAGCTTCGTCTTGGTAATGTGTATATATATATATGTGTGTGTATATATATATATATATATATATATGGAATTTATATATGTTCTTAAAAATATATCAATAAGTTATTTTTAAAAAGTAACAAAAACGAGTACATTCTCTGCGTCGACGAAATAATTCGTGGAACACATTAGTTCCAGAGCGCGATCAATTTAAAAGCCATTTCGACCATGTTTTGCGGCGCTGTGTCCTCGTAACAAACGTAGAATTCTTTGGCGTGAGGAGCCGCGTACAGTCTGCCGATAACCCAGTATGAAGTATTTTCGCAATTGAACAGTATACCGTGTTCCTTTATCGCTACAAGATTCTTGTTTATCGTTGTTTTGTCCATGTCCTCGTTGAGTATCTTCTTGAAGCGTACTGTGTTGTACAATAGTTTGTGAATAACGTGAGCACAACGATTGAAATTCCGCACGATCTTCTCGTTTTTCGAACGATCCTCCACCGATCTGGAAGACAGTATTATTCCCTCGAGAACGTCCAAGTGAACATAGTGAAGCAAGCAGTTCTTCTCGCCTGCTGTGAGCTTCGTGGGAACGATGTATTCCGCTTGATTCAACAGATTCTCTCGTATGTCGGATATGTCCATTGTGCTCATTTGACTGTCGTTCTGCGAAGCAATTGCAGTTAGGAATATCGTTAAAGCATCGCTCTTCAAGGCGATGTGAAATACCACCGCTGGTAACAAAAACTATACTGAATGTCATTTTCAGATTACAGTCCACTGAGGGAAAAGAAAATTGTCTTTTAATTTTATTTTATTTTTAATAAAATTTTGACAAAGTTTAATAAAATATTAAAAAATATTTCCGCTCGGCGGAAAAACAATTTTATTTTTGCTCGGCGGACTGCGGGCGCAAAACGACACTCAGTACAGTTTTGTTTACCAGCGACGGTATTTTACATCCCCTTGACCTAAAAATTGAAACTCACTCTGTACATATCGACGTCCGAATCGCTGTCGTCCGAGTGCCTCGACGAAGCGATGTTTCTTTCTCGCGTCGCGCGTCTGCCCAATATCGGCGCGGCTTCGTCGCTCATCTCGCTAACCGCCCCGGTTCCTTGACTCATCGAGTCCTCGGATGTTTGCAACGAGTACACTGAACGTGAAAAAATGCCGCTCTCATACCCATTGGTCAATAGTAACGCGATCATACAAAAAAAAATAGTTACCAGATCCCGACATAACGGGGCTTTGCTCAGGACTGCGTCTCTTCAGTATGGAAGTGACTTCCGGTGTTTTTTTCCTTCCACCGGAAATGGAGCTGCTCTTCGGCGACAAGCTCTGAACATCAGAAGATTTTATAAGACCCAGTAGATTCTCGGCCAGCGTTGACGACTGCTTGACGCTCGCGCGTTCCTGAAAATCTATCGTTTGCGGTCTGGCGTTGGCCAAAACCCATTTGTTCGCCAGTGTCGATATTCCGATTTTTTGTATATGCTTCAGAGTCTCTTGCGCTTCTTCGACGTAAAAAATGTCCGGACCCTCGTTGTCCTTGGTCCTGAAACGAGTCATTTCGTCGCAACATACGCACACATGGGGGAGCGCGGGGCAAAATGGTACACGGGGCAAAACGGGATGATGAGACAAAACGCAATTTTCCAATAACCTTTAGATGGTGGCGATGGTGCTACGTGGGGCAAAACGGAGTTGAAAATCCGGATGTATCATTGGGACAAAATGGGGCATCCAATGTTCATTGGAAAATTGAGTTTTGCACACGCTGTGCCATTTTGCCCCGGTCTCCCCTACAGTTGCGAAAGTCGGTCAGTCAGGGAAAAACTTACTCCGCCGTGCAGCCTCCGCATTCAAGAAGAACGGATAACAATTCGTGCCCGAATCCTACGACGAGTAAAAACCATTTTCCCTGCGGCAGGCAGGTCTGACTCTCGCCGGATTCCTCCTTTCCACGATTGCACGGGAGCGGATAGACTCTTCGCCAAACGACGAGAGACTTCATCGATTCGCTGTCTACCAAGTTGAGCAAACCGTTTTGTCGAAGAAACGAGTTCACCTCTATGAGATCCTCGTGAGACAGATGCGAGGCTAAGAGATAGCTCTTGTGGTAGAGGCAGCTTCCGAGAATCGTGTACAAACGTTGGCAGTCCATAGGATCTTCGTTCTAAAAAAAAAAAAAAATAGTTGGAACATTTTCTGAATTTCGACTTTTTTTTATATCAACTCACCCAATCTCTGTAATCCATAGCTTCCATCTCATTCAACGCGGCATCAATCTGTATCTGAGCGTCTCGTGGAAGATGAATGAAATGCGCCGCCGGAACAATACTCTCGAATTCGCACTTATCCGAGCAGATCGGTAGGTCGTCGGCGGTCTCGGTAGGACTCCGCGACGCAGCGACGTTGTCCGAGCAGTCTGTTACGTTCGACAATCGAGCGAAAACGAGGTAGAAGAAGTGATCGAGGGACGGATGATTGTCTTGCTCGGCGAAACACTTGGCGAGAGTTTGATAAGTGAACTCCAGAGTTCTGACGATATCGGCCGATTGCTCCGAAGCCTCGTTGAGGCTGCACCAAGAGTCCGGTAGAGCCATTAGAAACAATTCATCCCCTCGAGGTATGTACAGTACGTGAATTATCTCGTCGTTGTGAGAGATCGTAGAACTGAAAAACATAGGAAAAAATGTCTTAGGAGATTTTATGAAAATCTTCGAGCTATCTCTCTGGGAGCCGCGAACGGTAACTTTGAATTTACCTGAGCGGCTGAGACGACGTCACTTCCGGAAGCATGTGATTGAGAGTGACGAAAGCCCCTCTGGCTCCGCACAGAATATTCTGCCTGGTTTTGCTATCTGACCTGGGATAAGTGTAGAGCACACCCTGCAGCTCGGGTCCATTTTCCGAGAGTCCTGTTGTCTTCAGATATGCCACACCGACGGGATGACTCAGCAGGGATTCCATTAAATTCTTACTTCCTTCTTTGTCGATCAGCTGACGTACACCCGGAGATTGCTTCAAAATAAATGACGAATACATCATCTTTTCGCATTTACCGTCTCATTATATAGAGAATGTCACTGTTAATAAAATTGGAAATTTAATGTACCGGACTGGAGGTTTTGTGCAAAAACTCGTGCATTAAATTTAATGTACAATTGTCATGGAAAATTAATGGACGTTTAGAATGAAATTAATGTAAATGATTGAATTTGAGGTACGTTTATCGTAAATTGAAACTAAATGATTAAAAGTAAAGTATTTCTAAAATTTTTTATATGCTGTACGTTAATTTTTCATCACAATCGTAATTTCCAATTTCAAATTGTAATTTCCAGTACCAGTACATTAAGTTTCGTACGAAGTTTTTTTTAGATTGTGTACCTCGATCTTGGTATCGTTACCTTGGGAAAATTTTCCACAGGATCCTCGGCAGTTACCTCGACACCGGCTACCCTTTGCAGCTCAAGTTTCACCTGATTGAAGTAGTCTGTGTTAAAAAAATTTCATTTCGCGCAATTATACTTTAGGAATTTCATGAGTTTTTATAGTTCGTTCTCACGCTCGTAGGTGACGATATTTCCGAGAGCATGTACTCCAAGTTCTGTGACGTAACTTCCCGCGAGTTTATGCTTCTCAGCCAATCGCCGATTTTGATGTTCTTGTTCTTCATCGCCTCGCCGTCCGGTATGAAACCGGCGACCATGACTCTGATCTTGTCCGAGAAGGCGCCAGGGCTGATTCCCAGGTAGGCCTCGCACAGAGTCGCTCGTCTGCCTAATTTGTGCCGTTTGTCTGGGTCTATCAGCAGCGTTACTTCCCGTATCTCGCCAGCCTGTTGACGATAATCTGACGTTAATTAAATTGCCCTGCTCGTCGATCGGCCTCTCGATTAATACAATTTATTGCCGTACCTGGCAGTCTCTGAACGTCACTTCCTTGTTTCCATTGCCCTCTTTGTGCTGACCGTCGTTATGCTTGCTCGAAATACTTTTGGATTTCTTCCTGGTGCTGTATCGCTTGCTCTCCCGACGTCTGATCAGGCGCATCAGTTTACCGGCTCGAGTACTTCGCCGTCTGATCAACTCCGGCGGCGGAGACTCCGATGGATCATCGTGTGTTTTTTCATCATTCTCCAAGATCTTGGGAACCGACTCGATGTAGAAAACCTCGCCATTGGGACTTATCTCCGACTCCCATTCGGCTGTGGAGCTAAAAACAGAAATTGGTCGTATAGAAAATGATCATTTGTTTTTAATATTGTAATATGTTAATATTGTAATATTTTAATATTGTAATATGTTAATATTGTAATATGTTAATATTGTAATATGTTAATATTGTAATATGTTAATAATGTAATATTATTATATTGTAATATTTTTAGAATCTAATTGTTGATACCTCTCGCTATCTGAGTAATAAGACCCAGTGCTCGACCCGCTATCGCTTGCCCACCAGTCGTTATCGTCGTCATCGCGTTTTTCGTCGTTCGCCGATACAACCTGGGCCACTCGACGGTCTTCGGCTTTCAGCAGACTCTTGCTCTCCGACCCGTTCATCGCTTGGAATTTTCTAAAAAATTCTCCCGACGCTATCGAAGCCAGCTGACCCGAAGCATCGCGGCGAGACTGCGAGAACTTATTATCCGCTGCTACCTGAGCGTCTGTGGCAGTGGTGTAGAAACCGGGGGATCGTCGGTCTCGACTTTCACTCTTCGATGGTGAATAGTGGGGGAAAACAAAAGAATATTAGACTGAATATTGTTTCGTTCTTTATTATCAAACATTTCATTGTACAAAATTGAACGATCTTATAATCGCTCAGTGCAAAAATACTTTCGACATTCGAAGCTCGATTATTCTATCATACGACCTAGGCGTCAGACTGCATGGTTCATCTCAAAGTGCATTTTAATGCACACTTCTTGCCTCTAATGATATCGTCAAATTTTTCTCCAATCGAGCTCATAGTCATCTATATTTAATTATCTACACAACAAGTATTTAGTCATCCTGAGGGTTTCGAGGCTTTGCGACTTCGCAAGCTCCGCCGATAAAAGCATCCAAAGTCTATATTCTCTAAAAGTAATGTATCATTCTTCTATGTCGTATCTCATCGAGCAAAACAAAACGATGCGGAATGCACACATCGTGAAATAAAAAATAATAAATAGAAAAAATAGATTTATCATTTGTCGAAAAGGATGCTAAGTTAGGGCTATATTCATCGTATCGATTGTTTGAACTTCGACGCTACGGATTTAACTTCTACGGTCTCTTTTTTCTTGTGCGGATCCGGTTGAAAGCATTTCCAGAGCCTGAGAGTCTCGTCGGCACCTGCGCTGAGTACGGTCGTTCCATCGGGCGACATCGCGAGATGCAGAACACGACTCGAGTGACCTGTCAGTTCGGCCACTTTGCTCATCGCCGGGTACTTCCAGATCGTTAATTGATTCTGGGCGTATCCGTGACCAGATACTATCTCTTTGTAAGTCGTTGACCATAGCAGCGAGCAGACTTGCGATTTTGTGTCTATCGTGTTGAGACAAGCGCCTGGAATGAAAAAAAAAATCGAAGATTAAAAATTATTGAATACATTAGGATTTTTTTCTATAGAAAAACCCTTGCTTACCTGTGTTACAATTCCAAAATCTAATAGTTCTGTCGGCGGTTCCGCCGCCACTCGCCAGAATGTTCGATTGCCACGGACACCACGCGAGCGCCTTGACCGCAGCTTGATGTTGGTTCAGAGAATACAGTGGCTGCGTATGACCGTGATTTTGTCCGCCGATAGCCGACCAGATCTGCAGCATGTTGTCGTTACCGCCGCTGGCCAAGAATTTACCATCCGGCGACCATTTCAGACCGCAGATCTCCTGAGCGTGAGCGTTTATGGACGAGACGACGTGTTCTCGCTGACGAACGTCGTGATGCACGATCTGTCCGGCTCTGCAACCGCTCGTGAGAACGTGAGAGTTCCACGCGAGCGAGCCGACTCTCGCTGCGTGACCGTTCATTACCCGAACTCTCTTCATCTGACTGCAATCCCACAGTTCCGTGTTTCCCGTTGTAGTGCCGACGGCGAGGTATGGACCTTCCTGAATCCACGCTACGGAACACACGTAGTCGTTGCCCTCCAACTCGAACAACTGCTCTATCGTTCCTGTGCCAGCGTTCCAAAGATAGACGTTGGAGCCCAGAGCTACAGCCAGTATGTTGTTCGGGGACCAGTCTATAAGATTCAAATCTGCGAAAGAAAAAATAAAAAAAAGTTAGAATATTTTCATGCCAATTTTTTGTACGCGATTTTCGTTCGAAGGGTCGAATCTCGGTGATCAAATGCTTACAATAATCGTCCACGATTTCGGGAGCGTCCAAAATACGATCCGGAGCCTGAGGTATGTATCTCGTCGAGGCTTTGACGCTGGCCGGTGTCTTCGATTGGCTGTAGACGACACGCAACGGATTCTGATATCCCTCCGGAGGCGCCGGGGCTTTGTTCTGATAAGACAATACTCTCATGTTGTTAACGTCGCCGCCGTGAAGATTCTCGCCTATCAGACGCTGCATCTCCCGCTTCGACGGTGTTACGTTGTCGATCTTTTCTGGATCCTGTTCCGGCTGCTGTTGTTGTTGCATCTGTATACGAAAGAAAATAAGTAAAATAAATAATAAGTTGACGATAAAAATGAAGTCTACTCACTGCCCCCCGACGGATTTTTACTTATCGCGTGAAAATATTTACCTTGTAGTAGCCGAGATCGAAGTTGGTAGTCGATCGCGACGGTATGAATCTGTCGCCACCGCTCGGAGTTTTCGCAGGTGTGGTCGACGCACGACCTGTCAGCAAAAGCAGCTTCAACATTTTGGCCACTGTGCCAAAGGACAACGAACCAGCGATCTATGTTAGTCACAAGCAACATTCACACGGGACATTTGGAACAGAGTTGGAACAATTTCCATTTTTAAAAAAACTGGATTATTTTTTTTTTACAATATGAATATTATATGTTATGCCGTTTATGGCATAACATTGCAAGCCAAAAAGTAATGCAAGTAAAAGAAGGCCTAGAACATAGTGTTCGATGATGTTTTATTATTTGTATGAAGTAAATCTGAATCCCTTACTGATTTTTGTTTACTCCAGTAAAAAAAAGGTCTTTCCTGTCGACAAATAAATAAATACGTAAATAAAAATCGGAATCAAAGCCATCAAATGGACGAATAGACCAATAATTAAATTGCTGTTTGTTTTTTTTTTTCAAGCGCCCAACTCTGTTCAGAAAAAAATGAGTACCGATAATTGTACTGTAAAAAAAAATGCGTTTGAAATTTAATGTACCGGTACTGAAAGTTTTTATGCATAAACAGGTATATTAAATTTCACAATTGTGATGAAAAAGTAATGTACTGCACATTAAAAACTTTATAAATCCTTTACTTTTAATGATGTACTTTAGTTGTACTTTAAAAGTATTTTAATTCCAATAATTTGTTTTAATGGGTCTCTAGAAGTTCACTATTTTTTCATGACAATTGTACATTAAATTTAATGTACCAGTTTTTGTATAAAAACATCCTACCTGATACATTAAATTTACCATTTTTTCTTACAGTGCATATATAGTAAACATAAAGTAACTATAAGAAATGGAGCTCCATTCACACAACTACAACTAAACTAAGTTTGCGCCAACTGCATCATGCAACAATCCATTACTCACTCGGTGATTTTTTAGTTCCCTTGGACGGAGTCTTTTTGGTGCGTATCTCGGGTCTCTTGGTCGGTGTCTTTCCAGTGCTGATGTTGGCGAGCGACGAACTCATTGCCTTGCGAGAGTTGTTCAGGCTTATGTTGATGCTGCGAAGGACAATTGTTTAATCAAAAAAATGCTTGCACGACAATGGTAATGGAATGGTTTTACAGTTACCTAGAATTGGACGACTCCAAACATTTTTTTTGCCACCTTGGCACAGGTCCTTTTATAACATCGTCCATTCTCGTGATGTTGTTCAATTCCTTCTGGTATCTCAGGTGGGACATCGTTGATTTTTCGCTGTTCTTTTCAAATCCCGAAAGAGTTCAAAAAATCTGGGAATTAAGCGAGTCGCGTGGTCGAAAAATTTTCGTGGCCTACGTTACGATCGCATGGCTGGACGTGTGTCCTTCGTTAACCTCCTGGGTACTTTATTCACGGATACCTCGAGATCCCTCGAGACAGACAAAAAAAAAATTTAACCGTCGATTCCACGCGATAGACGATAATAATACGTGGTCGACAACAAGATATTCGTTCTGATAAATTACTTTACAGCTGGAGTGAACATTTAAGCGCACAAATCACACGGGCTGCTCTCGGCAAGATGCGACCGTTGAGTTCAAACAGTCGCGACTTCAATATCCGCCGTCAGACGTCGCTGCGTTCTTTTATAGATGCGCGCAGCAGCCGCCGCTCTAGCGTCGAGATCGACCAATGACAATCAAGCGTCTTTGGGGGGGTGACTCTCTCCCCTTGTTATTTTGTAACGGTCACTCGAGCCGAGACCCGCGGGACGATTGGACTCTCCTCGCTCCCTTTGCGTTCAAAAGGATCGTAGAGTTAATCGTGTTTTAAAGACCATCGAAGATTCCTATCCCATTCGCGCGTAGGTAATCGTCATCGTATGGACAAGCTGCGGTGAGTCGTGTTGACAATGCAAGCTAGGCGAATAATATGATTATTCGTGTCTGAAAAACGTTCCTCGGCAAACAACGCCGAACTCCCTCGAGTTAGTCACAACTTTATTTCATTGCTCTGTTTTTGTCGTCTCTGTACCTGAGATAACAAACGTATTAGACATTGGGGATGATCAACGGCATCACGCATTAAAGGGTCAGCGGATGTTTCGATTTCTCCCAATAAGTAATCGTAAGACCGTTCTTTGGTTATTAGGGTCATTCTGGAAAGAAGTTCGTTAGTCTGCACCAATTGCATCGAGAGAAAGGGAAGGGGAGCATGTCCTTTCCGATTTAGACTCCATTTATACCTCATCGGTTCATAACGTACGAAAATTTGTCGGAACATCGTTACGAGTAAAGCCATAAATCTGCGTCGTGGCAGAATATACACGTGAAACAGTACATATACGTGTGTATTGAGCAGAAATCCATTTCGCGCTCACGGGATCGTTTGAGCGTTGTTTTTTTTCATTTTTTTTCGTAACAAGTGGACGGAACTTAGCTAATAGGTTAATTTTCATAACAGGGACGGAGGATTGTAAAAATAGAAAACTTTCGACAATAAAAACGGCAAATAGGTTTAACTCGTCAGTTCAAGGTCTGGCAATTGTCGTCGGACGGTTAATGGTACTTGTAATTACTTTGACCGAGTGTGCATATAACATTTTTGTATAAAATATCTCTTATCTCTTCGTCTACGAAAATTTGTCGAAATCATCATTCGGCAGAAATCATATACATACATAAATCAATATACAGGTCTGTTCGTTTTCAGAGTAAGGTGGAGCACAGCGCCTTACTTTACGTGCAAAGTATATCTATATTTATTGGATATATAGATATACCTTCCACGTAAAATCGAGCACTCTGCTCCAGCTGACTCTGAAAACGAACAAACCTTATATAGAAATATATTGGGCAGCAATCGGTTTCACGTTCACGGAATCATGTGAGCGTCTTTTTTTATGGTGTTTCGTAACAAGTGGCCGGGACTTTGCTAATAGGTTAATTTTCAAAAGAGGAACGGAGGACTGTAAAGAAAGAAAACTTTTGACGACAAAAACGGCAAATAGCTTTAACTCGTCGATGCGAAGCCTGGCAGTTGTCATCGGGGAGTTAATAGTACTTCTAATGACGTTGGCCGAGGATTACATAGTAAATGTTTGCATTAAGAATATCTTGTATCGGCGCGTCGACAGTCTCGTCGATAGATCTAATAACCTAGATTACGATAATTTGCCATTACAATCGATTCATCAACAATTAGCGGAACGAAATTTTGGGTCGCCTTCGCTGGAAACGACGGAGGCTGCGTTCGTAAGCGATTTTTCGTCGCGCCGAGTTGCTTGGCTTTAACAGATATTACACATCGCTGCGATCCGATTATCCCTGCGAAAATGAAAACAATAGAGGCTACTTTCTTTAAAGCCCACTGGCAAACATGACTCACTGCAGGCGCCATTTAAATTGGGATTTAAATAACACTGAATGGGAATTTAGTGTTGCGGTCGCGGGAAGCCTCGGAGGCTGAGTTCGTCATCGTTTTTCGGTCGCGCACAGGAAACAAGATTAAAAACATTTTTTAATTATAAATCGCGGTGACCAAAAATTACCGGTAAAAAAATGAAAACAATCGAGTCGGGTTTCTTTAAAGCCCACTGGCAAACATGACTCACTGCAAACGTCATTTGATTTTGGGATTTAAATAACAGTGCATCGGAATTTAGTGTCGCGCTCGCGAGAGGCCTCGGAGGCTGCGTTCGTTATAGTATTTTTGACGCGTCGAGGAAACAAGGTAAAAAAAATACGGAGCCAAAAAACTAAAAATCGCTCTGACCAAAAATTATCAGAACAGAAATGAAAACAATAGACCTGAATTTCTTCACAGTTCATAAGCATGACTCACTGTGGGTGTCGTTTCAACCGGAACTTAAATAACCGCGAATCGAAATTTCGTGTGGTCGCTCGGGAAGCCCGAAGGCTGCGTTCGTTATCACATTCTCGTCGGGCCGTGTAACCTACATTTAAAAAAATAATAATAATTGTTGGTGACCAAAGATTATTCGTACAAAAATGTAAACAATAGACCTGCATTTTTTCAAAGGTCAGTGCACAAACATGACTTACTGCAGGCGCCATTTAAATTGGGATTTAAATAACAGTGTATCGACATTTCGTGTCGCGCTGCGGGAAGCCTCAGGGGCTGCGTTCGTCATCGTATTTTCGTCGCGGCAAGTGACCTGTACTTGAACAATAGACATCGTCGCTAGACGACAAGTAGCGACGAGCCGCGACAATAATCTTCTCGTATGTAAATAATAGACCATTAAATTCTAGTGCACGAATAATGGCGTGTCCAAGCCAGCGGGCATATAAAATTACTAGTGGACAGCGTGCAAGTGTGAGTGAGATATCGAAGGATGCATGGGGTGGCGAGCTCTCTCTCTCAAAGATCCTCGGAGGCTGCGTTGGATTCACAGGGCGGAGGCTACTTCGTCTGCAGCGACATGGTGACTGGTGAGTGAATTAATGTTGTTTTTTTTTATATCGGAATTTTATTATCGACTGAGCTATTGACGCTGCCAAAAATGACGTTACATCGAATTGGGATTGATATGGATGAATCTTTGGCTATCGGCGTTATCGATTTTTTTTATTCACTGCGAATGCGTTCTCTGCACGTTTCGAAAGTTATTTAATTTCTTTTATTTCTTTATATTTTTTAAAACGTCGAAACTTTTATTATCAACTGAGTTATTTACGCTCCCGAAAATGAGAATAAAACGAATCGGGATCGATACGGATCAATCTTTCGGTATCGGCGTTATCGATCTTTTGCAATTCACTGCGAATGCTTTCCCTACGCGTTCTAAAGCCTCCTCGTAAATCCGCTACGATCCTCTTCATAATTTCATTCGAGTCCTTGAGATTTTCGTAAGCTGGAAACGCAATACGTAAGCACCGTAATTAATTTGCTTAACAGTATTTTACCGTAATTAATTACACACAAAAATGAATTATCCACTCGAAAGAAAAACCTTCCACACGATGACGTTTGTCTCGTCGAATCGCTTCTATCAGTTGCTCGAACGATCGGCACAATTTCGCCTTATTTGTCGATTGACTACCGCGAAATTTAATCTTTCCGAACCCTCCCTCTTGAGCTTCCACGTAATCTTCCAGCCGCAGGACCGCAGGCTGACGACGAATATCGTTGATATTTATTTTTCGAGTTTTTTGCATCGAGACAAATTTGTCAATGCAGTTTTTTAAAAATATAAAACAAATGAATCTGCGAAAAATACATCTACGAAAGAGTGAGAGATTTTACGTCAGCGAAGGAGTAAAACGAAGGTCCATCGAAACGGCCCATCAGGTAAGTGCGAATGAAAAAAACATAATATAGTCTAAGATAAATAAGGCCGTAAATTTTTGCGCCAGACTCTCCGTCTCGTGACGAAATAATAAAAAAAGAATGCACGGTACGCATCTGTAGAAAGGGATCGCGAATCACGAAAGGTTTGAGGGTAAAATTGTTCTTTTCAAAATATAATTCCCGGGTAGGCGAGAGAGCGAATATCGCAGGGAGCAGGCGTGGTTGTCCATTGGAGTATCGGGCGTGGGGATACAGGGAGATCCACTGTGCGAAGGCGAGTGACCATGGGAGCAAACCGCGAGGGGGGTGAAGAGACAACGATAGAGAGAGGGAGACAGTGTGCGCGGCTTTGGAACTTGGCCCCTGGGCACAAATCCGCTGGAAGAAGACGAAGAAGAAGTGTGGTGTCGTGAGCGGTGCGCGCGAGAGGCGTGAGGGAGGAGAGCAGTAGGACTGGGGCGCTTCCTGTCGTTGGCGTTAGCCTAAAAAAAAATAAAAAATACAAAAAGGAAAAATAAAAATAACACAAAAAACAATACGAATGATATCCGAGGAAAAAAACAAATATATAAAAAAGAAGATTTTAAACCGAAATATAATAACAATAAACGATTCGTAAAGGTTATAACCAGCGGGGCCGAATGTCGTTTCAATGCGACGAAAATGGTGAAGTGTGGGAAAAAGTGGGCATTGAGTAAACGCTTCGATCTATCGAATCATGACAGAGGCGTCTGAGGAGTGAGTAAAAACGACGTCGTTCCACGCTTTAACGCTAAGCGGGGAGGGTCCACGAAGTCCCGATAAAATTGTCCGGTCTTCACGCGACCGCGATCTACCCGAATGACGGATTCCCTCTGCACGAGCATTTCGCACCCGTCCGTCTGCCAGCGTTTTAGTTTTTTTTTTTCTCTTTTCCCATACTAATTGCAATAGCATTATCTCATCCGTTCGGTCAATTATACTTAATGGCCCTTTCGTTAGCTCTCGTGCGACATAATTAGCCTCTTTGCTGCTGTGCGGAGGCACAAAACTCGTCGGTTCTGTTGCGCCCGTCAGATTAACTAATACCCTGGCAGCTTCCATTGAAACTGCCACACACGCTCCCGAGGCATTCATGAATAGCTCGCTCGCGCCCTCGAGTATGTGCGTACGTGTGCACGCTACCTCTCCATTCATCGAAACGATGTCAATACATGCGACTATGTTCCCTTTTTTTCCTCTTGCTACACCCGAGCATGCACAGGTCTGTCATCGTTTTCGATCGCACTTTCAATAATGGCGAAAGAACGGAAAGAAAACGCGCTTCCTCCTTACCATCGTTTATGCTCGTTCGTCAATATTTCTCGTAAATTCGTGTCTCCAAACGGAAATTGTCATCTGTCTTGTCTTCTCTGTCGATGATTTTACCTCAGTCGTTGGTCGAACGAAGAACCATCCATCTGTCCCTCGTGCCAGAGCCACTTGAATTTTTCTTGTCGATAGTAGGTCGGGCAGGGAAGTTTGACGGGGTAATCTGAACAGCTTTTCTAATGCCGCAGTGGAAATTACTTGGTGAGGGTACAAGCCCAAGTAATGACGAGGGACGACAGCTCGGGCGGATGGGTCCCCCTGAGCGGAGGTGGCTTGGCGAACGTCTCCGTGAGACGACGAGTCACCTCCGCGAGCTGTCACCCTTCGGGAAGCACAAACGGCGCCAGAGTACCTTCGACCTCTACGCCGGCATCTACAGCGTCGACTCACTCCGCCACCAGCGCGGCAACAGGCAGGCAGACCGGTCATGGTTCGTCAACGAGTTCGCCGCAGGGCACAACCAAAAGAAGACACGAGTACTTCATATACGGAAAACGAATAACCGACCAATCGGTACGAGCTTGCAGACTAGCAATGGCAATATTGATTATTGGAGACATTTTATAACCAGTCTATTTTTAACATCACTCATTGTCGCTTTTCCTAATGGTGTGTGTGTGTTGTTGTGTATATGTTTTTTTTTTCATTATTTATTTATGTTTTTTTAAATTTTGTCCACCAGGTTGTTCTTAGCTGTACAATAAAAAAGGACTTTCAATATAATAAAGTTATGCCGACGTTTCATCATTGGCGTACGGGAGAGAAAAAATTTGGACTGACATTCACTACGGCTGCGGACGCCAGGGCTTTTGACAAAGGCGTCAAAACCGCTGTAGAAGAGCTGCTGGAAGGTAAAATATGATATTTTTTAAATAAATATTTTGTTACTCTTTGGTCCTACGGAGACAACATTGATTTTTTATTCTTCTACTAACAAAACTTTACTGTGAATTGCTGCAATTTTCTATTATGGGCATTCCTCATGGTGAGTTCCATGGTCGCTTTGAGTCTCGCGGATGAGAACCAGCCAGTGCAGAGATCAGTAAAATGATCGGCCTTTTTTTTTCGTTTTCCAGGATTAGCGGATACTACGTTACGCGGCGGTAACCCAGACGTTGACGACGACGACGTTTTTATAGTAAATGAGAATGTCTAAGTCAAAGAATTTTTTTTTTTGTAATCGGAACCACGGATTAAGGTTGATGTCTAAACTTTGATTTTTCCGTTTAGACGCTGAATCTGCCCGTGGAGAATTCGGATGCTCGACAATCGACGGATTCGCGTCGAGCTATAGGACCAGTCTCAAATTATCATTCCCAGTGTCCGGATTTCGCGGATTCGTATAGGCCAATACATTGCATTGACGGACAATCGGTGAAGGGCCCACCATCCGAGCATCCGCTGGAATCCGATCCATACGTGCAGCTCACGACCCTAAATCACGACTACATGTATCCAGTTATCGAGGATCACAAGGTCGATCGCACCGAGAGACGCAACTCGACGAATTCGCTTAAGAAAGCGGACATTATAGTTACACAACCGACGAAAAGTTCGTCGAAACGGGGCAACGTTAGATTACGATGCAAGCATTGTCAAGATCTGTATTCGGAGGAGAAAAATCCTAAGGGGGCTTGCGAATATGCTCCGGATCCGATTATACGAGGGATAGATACTGTGTCGTGTTTATTGTGCGCACAATGCATGCTCTATCACTGCATGAGCGACGCCGAGGGAGATTTTGCGCAAAATCCATGCAGGTAATGCACATGTGGTTTCATTTTTTTAATAAATTTAATTAAATCTTGATTTTTTTTTGTACGCTTGAAAATGTAACCCTTTCGGTGTTACGAATGTGTTGCCCCAAATTAAGAAAAAAATCAATTCGTGGTCGAAAATGATTAAATAGATATTGATCGACCCGAACGAAATCGATAGAGAATTCGGTACGAGTTAACCCTTCACGTACGGGATACTTGTTCAACGAGGACCTAGAATTTACCAAGACGCAATCTTCGAACGATTCGAATAACAAGTTGATGCCTTTAAAAAAATCTGCAAAAATTCGTACACGTATCTTGAAGTATTGCTTTTTTGATACCGCAGAAGAAAATTGATTACGAATATCAGCATCATTTTTGTGCTTAAAAGAAGGCATGATTGCTCTCGGCGAAAAGTCTACTGTACTTGAAGGATTAACGAGATGTGGTGTTTTAGGTCACCAATTTCACAAGGCACAATTAGTTGAGCTGGTTGAAATGGAAAAATTGAGGATGTTTTGGTTCTGACGCTTTCTAGCTACCTCGATACTGAAATTATTTATTAAATTTCAGTTGCACCGCGGAGGAAGGTTGCTGCCGGCGATGGTTTGGCCTGGCTCTTCTGTCGCTGATCGTGCCCTGTTTATGGATATATCCGCCGCTCCGAGCGATTCACTGGTGCGGCATGTCATGCGGTCTGTGCGGCGGACGACATCATCCAATGGAATAACTGGAGAGGCCCTTTGATATCTCTGCTCCGTTCTTGGTCGAATCGGGACGGTCAGTGACTGCTCGAGGCACGGTACAGAACGTGTACGAATGTCACGATCTGAGCATGGGACGGTGCCAGAGATACCAAAGGGGTAGACAATTTCCAGTTCACGCGCTTATCCACCAACGTCATCTTTGAGGTGGTACACACAACTGCGAGCGACGAAACACTTACACACGTGCACACAACCACACACACATACAAACAAACACACACAAAGATCGACGATCGCACGAGGTAGCGCATACGATTCTAACTCATTGTACAGTTTGTATATTTTACTTTATTCGCCGATCAAGTTTTACATTAGCGCTCCTCCGTGCACACCGTTACTGTGTTTGTCGAAACTTTCGATATTTAATTTATTTTATTTTTTTATTATTTTTATTTCTTAGTTTTCTTTTTTTTTCTTCACACGAACATCGATGCCGAATATCGGAAAAAAAATTCGGGGCTTCGGGCACGGGCTCGGAACGCGATGTTCTAGGATCTCGTAATTTTTTGTTATGATAAAAGATATTGTAAGATCGCGAGCCGCGAGACTAAGGGAGTCGACGAGATTAACGCGAGTTTAGAATACTCCTGCTAATTTGCAGTATTAGAAGTTCGAGGGGAAAAAAGAAAACAGGCATGAGAGAAAGAAACAAACGCGATGAATTTCTCGTCGTTCTCGGCGAACGCGAATAATTCTCCGTTAGCGCCGTCGATTAGTTTCTTTTAATATCGTTGTCTTTCCGTGTACGCGTATTCGACCAATACTTCTTCATAGTTGTCGACAGTACCTGGCGATGAATTTTCTTTAATTCTATCATGTCTTGCACTTTGTTTGAAGAAAACCATCTCGCACATGCAACTTTGCATTCCTGTCGGTTTATCGAATTCTCTCAGTGTTTTTCGTGTAACATTTATCTACTATGAGTTGCGAAGCTGTACACAGAAAAATTGAATAATACGTTGGCTGTTCAGTTCACGGCTTCGTATATTCGCGAATTATCTTTCGTACACGATTCTGGCGAGCGAAGTAATCGCAGTTTAAGGGTTATCCGTTCGTTGCGTGCGACAATTTTGAGGCTAAATAAAATGTGAATTCGCATTGTGTTTTTCGAGCTCGCGAGTTTCGACGAGGCGCGTGTCGACGTCGCCAAAAACTTTTAACAACCAATCGGTGTAATGTACTCCCAACGGATTATGCTTCGGTTTACATGATAAAAACGACGTTGACATGCCTTCTCGAAACCGTCGTTCATTTTACACATAATCAAATTCGCATTTGATTTTTTTTATTAAGAAAAAAAAAACACAACTCTAAAGGGTTCGTTCCAATGTTGTGAGTATTCTAAACGCAGACAGAATCTCGCTGCTGACGAGTTTTAAGGAGAGGAAGAATAATGAGATTTTCCCAGTAAATTGACGATATCTTGATTCAAAGGGTGACGAAATCCCGAGGATTGTATTCCAAGGTGTTTTCATTGTTCACGCTTTCGAGAGATCGTATACGATAGTGTATCGGTTCCCCCTCCACAGTTGAGAAAATTCTGTAGCCTGCTGTGTGTTTCCAAGCTTTCTGTGTCTCATTGCCTCCCCCTTCCAACACGTGAAGATAACTTACGTAAATGTTTCACAAAACTTAATATTCGTTCGCGTACACAATTCGCGACTTTCGTAAGATTCCATATTTGTTTCCGCCACGATCTCGACTGCACGGGCCGTCTCGTTTATCCTCGGAAATCACAATCCGACCTTTCGTTACGTGCCGAGCATTGTTTTCTCTTTCGTATAATTTTAATGATTTTTTTTACGACTTATTGTTGCAAGAAACGTGTTACACGCAGGTTGTTGCATCCAATGAAAATACGGAAGAGAGGGGATAAAAAAAGCGCAAATCGATTCAACGCATTGTCGGGCTTCTTTCATTGGCTGGATATCGGGGCGAGGTATACTTACATTATCCTAGCATAAAAATATAAATGCGAAGGAAGCGAACGATGCAAGATCAATGGCTTTTCTAGATGACACAAAAAAAGAGAAAAAAATATTAGTGTGTTCGATTTTATATTGACCTTTTTACAGTTTTTTTATATACAAAAAGTGATGATTGATTCCTACGGGCTCAGAGGAGTCCTTTCCCACTTTTTGATTTAGAATAGCACCTGTAAATTTAACGTTATTTTTTACACTCGTATAAGCACTATCTCATGCACACAAATTATTTAATTAAAAAAAAGAAGAGAAAATTTATAATCACGCATATCCAGTGACACGCTTTGAGAAAGAGATGAAACAAAACACACGTTACACGAACTAAGTCGGATCTATGTTTTGCTTAGGACGTAATCGTTGTTCGTTCGATTAAATTTTTAAAGATCGTTTCCGTTAATTGTCGGCATGCGCTCGCTCCAAAATTTTTAAGTTGTAGCTATGCGGGATGATTGTCGAAGAGGAAGATTTACGTTTGAATGTTATATCGTTGCCGCGGCATTAAAGAAATAATTGTTGATCGTTAGTGATTGTTTGAGTTCGGAAAAAATGTAGAAAAAACAGTAAAAAAAATTTTAAAAACTAATATCCTGATTGTTCGTTGAGAAATTGGAGAAAAAAAAATCGAAACGATATCGCTGCGTTTTGAAATTTCTGTTTATGCTCTTTAAGGCAATGTGCGACATCCCGGTCGGTAGCGAAAACGGTTGTCCAAAAATCTCCGAGACGGTTTACTTTTAGGGAAAAATACGAGAACGGTAAACTGCACTTCACCGTTCTCATAGTTTTCTTAAGAAATTAACGGCCTGGGAAATTTTTTCTCAACTGTTGCTGTTGCACCCGGAGCTGTCGCACATCGCCTTAAGCATAACTATTAATTGTGGGACACATCCAATTCCTTAGACAACCACTGAAGAATTGCATAAATCTCAATCATGTATATATATACGATGTATTGTTTACTGCTATGAAAAAAACGGTTTCTCGAATCGTTCAGAGTAACTACACCATCACGTTTCTATTAATTTCAAGTATTGCCTTGTTAAATGTAACATAACTTGTATGTACGATAAATTTTACTATCGTGACAAATACACTTTGTCTTTTAGTTATGAAATAAGTACAAAAGCTATTTTCCCAATAAGTCATAAGTCGTTGTGATGACTCTTACCAAATGAGAATATGTGTGTAAACGTCTTGACGATGGGAGCATCGGCTGTACGGGCAAATGTGATTGGACGGATGAAAGAAGAAAAACAAAAACAAAAACAAAAAAAACACAAAAAAAAGTTTTCTATTTAAGTTGCTTTTCTCGTCGAGTATGAATGTCGGGTGAGGCTGAAATACTATACAACAAAAAACCACGTGTCTATAATTATATCGATTCATGATTGTACGGTATATAGAGCATTAAGTTAACACGGTTCGAACGAAGCGAAATAATAAATTAGTGTTCGGAGCGCCATTGATGATAATTATTGACACAAACATAGGTGTACATGTATAAAAAAAGTGAAAAAAAGAAAAAGGAAAAACAACACAAACCTATTTATGCGTACATTAAACTATTTATGGGTACGTATATTTATTATGTATGAAAAAAAAGATTTTGTGAAATTTTCCAAGTTCAGAAAATTCACGAGGTACAACCTGCCTCCGATGAAAAAAAAAAAAAAAAAAAAATGAAAAAAAAAAAATTGAAATATGTGGCAGCGCTGCAGTATCGCGACGTCTCTTGGTGGACCCAAGCTTCCCGGATTATCTGTAATGTTAATGCTGAAGACCCTTCGAATAGGATTTTAATCCACAAATTCATGATATCATAAATGTTTAAATCTTGTATCATTGTAATTTAAAAAAAAGATATGTACCATAATCCAAATGTACGAAGAATAAATATATTGTATCATTATGGAACATTACAATGACTGGTTATTAAAAAAGAACACTGTACCATTTCAAAAATTCATTTATTCATAGCATTGTGCATAATTTTTTAAAATCTGTAATCTAACTTATGCCCATCTCTGCGTATCGAACACGTTTTAACTATGTACAGTGATACACGCGTGCCAAATTCGGTACGCTGTGTACAGGACTCAATGATTTTTTTTTCATGAAGCTTCAAGCAATTTTTACACTTCTTCAGTGTGGCGTTGGTGTGTGACCATCCACATAAAAGTTTCTAGTGGCTTTAGGTAGCTCCAATTCGATGCCATCCAATTCTTTAGTCAAGATAATTTGGCACCCTGAAAAATACAAACGTCACTGGTGAATTCACCTCCGATAGAGCATACATCCTGGTATAGACAAACTTTCTGTCCGTTACCTAATCTAGAATTCTCCTTCAAGAATGGAGCCAAATCTAACAAATCCTCTTCCTGATCAGTGGCTGTGGGCAGCATTTCTCTGTACTTGTTGTGAACATAAACATGACACGTTGTGCAAGCAAGAGAAGCTTCGCAGGCACCTTCCATTTCGATGCCGTATCTGTGCGCCAGGTACAAAGCATTGTCTCCGACCTTCCCTTTCACTGTTATTCTTTTGCCAGATTTGTCGATATACGTAATAGTGACTCTGAAAAAAAAATCATTAAACTGTTTTAAAAAATCTGATATATACGAGCAACGACAACAAAAAAAGATCTTTTAAGCGACTTACACATCCTCCGGTGATTTCGGATCTTCGTACTCATATTCCCCGTGCGGCAGACCTTTGAACAAAATGCACTTACAACATTATTCGTCAAGTACTTGCGCGCTCGAATTTCCCGCCAATAAGCGGTATTTTTGTACAGAGCAAAGACCCTTTCGTCGGCGAAGCAGAGCTTTTTTTACATCGGCTCAGTACTCACACTGTGTCAAGTGTATTTGACGATTGGCCCATTTTTGCGGCGTTTGCGGTGACAATCCTTTTTTGCCGCTGAGGCATCTAACGATCCCAGGCCTCAATACAAACGTCATATTACCTCTAACCTCTACGAATATTGGATATGCCCCGTGAGCGAAGTTTGTCCCGACGCATGAATGATCTTCAGCGTATCGGGAAGAGACGCACGCCGAGATAACTACGGCAGTGGACCTGCAACTGTGGGCCACAGACTACATGACCGAGCGTCGGTACGACAGATCGTGCGTCGAGGCGGAAGTCCGTTTATCAACAAAAACAATCCTCACACTAGTTCCCCGCGGTCTCTCAATCTTTAGATGGCGATCGCGTTTGATAGTTTGTTATTCGTAAATTCACGAGTCTTCGGCAGACAGCTGATTTTTATTGCGGCAATTTACCTCCGGTCTGTTTACAGCGGATAGGAAATTATATCAACGCCGTATTATGAACGCGTCTAGGAGAAAAATGTTGTGAGCAGTTAATTTTTAATAGTCGGTTGTCGCGGCAAAAGTTACTTAAACATGCTGTCGGAAGTCGACGTGTTTATCAGCAATTACACCCTCGTGGATCCGGAAGTGTACCAACTTTGGGTCGACGGACACTCGTGTAAGATATTGTACTCGTTACTCGGGATTCCGATTATTAATCATCGATCGTCATTGATGAATTATCGATCTTACAATTTTTTCTCGTTCTCCAGCCAGCGATGCAGTCAGTATTTTACATCAGCGAGGAATATGCCAACAAACAAACGCCCCTATAGATCTGGTAGCCTCGGATGTGCTGGACCACTATCGTACTTACTCTTTGCTGGAGAGGCTACTCCAGACCCCCACAAAGTTGGCCAGCGAACAGCTGGCTTTCCAAATAGAACCTCAGACTAGTCATATGTTAATAGAAATGTATGGATCGATGCTTTGTATGCAACTCGGTAACATTTCTACAAAGAATTATTGTAGCGTTGCTCAATTCTATACCATTCTTTCGAGCAGGTATTATGAATTCGACGACGCCGTAGTGAGAGAATTGCTGGGCAAAAAATTGACCTCAAAGAGCAGAAAGGACATGGACGAAGTTTCTGAGAAAACTGGAGTTACGTTGAAAAGTTGTAGAAGACAGTATGACAATGTCAAGAGGGTGTTCAAAGCTGTGGAAGACCTGCCGGGCTCTCTGGTCACCAACATAAAACAGCATTTTCTACTTCCCGAAGATTTGGCAAAGTAAATTGAATAATTTACACAAAAAAAAAAAAAATTCTATACATTTTAATGCAACAATGAAAGTGCTCATTTTTACATCAGGAATATTCAAGAAACTTAAGCTATTGAATTTTTCGATAGACGATACTCGGCGGTCGTATTCATAGCTTGCCTGAGATTCGAGATGAGCAAACGAAAGTTGCAGTTTCTAACGTTTCCCGATCTCTACCACTGCGCCAACGTGATGATGTCCTCGTGGTCGTACCGTTACACGGGCTCCGAGTACTTCGACACCGATCTCGACAGAGAATTTCTCCTGGAGTTGCCGGAGTGTCGAGTGCTGTTGGAAAACGATAAACACCACAAGCAGTGCGTTTCCGATTCTCGAACAATTTCTCCTTGCGCCGATTGTCGAATTTTTTTTCTCGATAATATTTTCTAAAAATCCTATCGATTTTTTAGTCTGGTATGCATCAAGTTGAAGCCAACGCTGCTGGACCGCTCGTACCAGGAGCTGGACGCGAACTTTCGTTCGTACTCGAGGGCGATACTCGGTATCGGCTGCAATCTTCATCGCGCCCGAGAACTCAGGTTTTTCTTTCTCGAGCTGGTAGAGAGATGCATAGAGCCGTGGAGGCAAGCCAATTGGTCGCACAGCGATCTGCGGAACTTCCTGGCTGCATATACGCAATGCGCCCTCGACATGGACGTACTTAGGCAAGCACAAAAAATAAAATCAATCATCGTCCCGATAGTCCGAAAGATTGACGAGAAAAATAATTCTTGCGAGGACTTTTCGTTTATCATTTTTATACCTTTCAGGGAGACCGTTATTCGCGACCCTTTCGAGCGTTATATGAAAGTCGTAACCAGCTGTCTTTTGCGCATGTACCATACGTGACAACTGATTGCAACCGGATCCGAGAAGACTTCCGGAACTAAAACAATTTACAAGGATCGGAGTCGAAGAAGTACACGGTAACAGGAGTCTCACTTTCCCTCTCTCATATATTACAATTTATTCCGTTCACTCTCTTTTTTTCGTGTTTTTTTTCTCGTTTTTCTTTGTTTCTCTGTAATAAATAATGATGACACGGGAACGACTTAACACAATTGTACGTGTTCCACGTGCCAGCTCAATATTCACATAACTACAACTATTACATCAACACGCTAGACCGATCGAATGTTGTTTCCAGACTTTGTGGCGAAACACGACGACGAGTCGTGCCTATTAATGTACACATCTCTTCAATAAATCTATGTATTGTTGTATATTATACGACGAGGCTACCCGATTTTACGCAAAACTTGTACAGTTCTCTTATTCTTTATCTTTTTTTTCGGTGTTTATCGTCAATGCTTCCCATATTTAAACGGTCCTGACGTGCCAACGCTAACGACTTACCAAGCCGAATTATACCCAGCGGCATTGATACTTCTCTCCTTAATCTTTATCTCACACTCTCTCTCTAATATCTGTCGGTGTATATGATACATCGATGTATTGCAAAATTCGAGCAACGCACCTCTAGCCATGGCTATTCGAGAAAAAAAAAACCAAAAACGAAACTGCTATTCTTTTCTTTCTTCCATTTTGTTCCAAATTCATTCGAAAGATTGTCCAGAAGATATCGATGAACTAACAGTTCGCCGTTAACAAAAGCAGAAAAAATGTTCATTATATTTAAATTTTGTTGATTAGATTATCAGTTTTTTTACGATCGTTCGTATCGTTCGAGAAAATGGAAAAAAAAAATGGTCGAAAGTCGCAAGAGATTGACGCGGTTGATGATATCGGGATTACGAGTTCATGCACAATATATGCGCTTCAAATAATGTATGTAATTTGCTACTGCGATACCCCTAGTACTTTATTAACCGCGAGTACGACGTCTTCCTTTCGCGGCAGCGCAATTTCTTCTAAGCTTTTGGTGTACGGCATTGGAGTGTCGACGCCGGTCACGCGGATCACGGGTGCGTCCAGGTGGTAGAACGCTTCGCCTGAAAAGTCACAAACGCGTAAAAAAATCATAGGTCTCAGTACTTAAAAAAAAATAATAAAAAAAAAACATCGACGATCAAACTTACTTTCCATGATCCTAGCGGAAATCTCGGCGCCGATACCGGACTGGGGCCAGCCCTGTTCGATGGTAATGAGGTGATGAGTCTTGACGACCGACTGCACGATCGTGTCGGTGTCCAGTGGCCTCAGCGAGCGTAGATTAATTACTTCGGCCTCGATGCCTTTGCCAGCGAGTTCGTTCGCGGCTTCGAGGGCCTGTTCCACGGCCTTGGAATGTCCCACGAGCGTCACGTGCTTGCCGGCGCGTTCGATCTTCGCTTTGCCGATTGGTATTACAAAGTCTTTGGACAACACCTCGTCCGAGACCGGATATTGCACTCCGTACACCAGTTCGTTCTCCAGAAAGACAACTGGATCGGGATCGCGGATTGCCGCTTTCAAAAGACCCTTGGCGTCCTCGCTGTTGTAAGGCGAGAGAACCTTCAGTCCCGGGCAGTGGCTGTACCAAGCTCCGAAGCATTGCGAGTGCTGAGCCGCGACGCCGGCGGCAGCGCCGTTCGGTCCGCGAAAGACTATCGGTACATTCACCTTACCGGCGGACATGTAGAAGGTTTTGGCAGCTGAATTTATTATCTGATCGATGGCTTGCATCGCGAAGTTGTACGTCATGAATTCGCAGACGGGACGGAGGCCAGCCTGTAAAGAGGATCGGATTTTAATTTTTGTAAATTCAAAACTCAAATAATTTCTAACTGATTTTTGTTTTTTCTCTGAACGAGACTGCAAAGTGAATTTTATCATTTTTTGTTCCATCCAAACATGGTCCGCTACACAATGAGAATTTGCTTTGAAGACTCTTGTAAGCTACATAATGAGATATTAAAGAGACTCAATAAAAGATCGTAAATTCAAATACTAAACTTTGCATATACTTTTTTTCGGAATGAACAAAGCGTAAACTAATTTTTAAAAATTTTTCATTCACGCATTATTCATTGCAACGTACCATTGCTGCTCCAACAGCGATACCTGTGAATCCAGACTCGGTTATAGGAGTATCAATGACTCTTTTCTCTCCGTACTTCTTCCACAGACCCCTGGTGACTTTGTAAGCTCCGTCGTAGAGCGCAACCTCCTCACCCAGAATTAGAACTCTCTCGTCTCTCTCCATTTCTTCGTCCAGCGCAGAATTCAGGGCATCTCGCACAGTCATCTATAGTGTCAAATTAAAGAAATCATAAAAATTTGAAGGGGAAAAAATTTGTCTCAATGAAAAATATTTTCCTGTCATTCGAAACGTCTGTCATTCTCTTTGGCAATTTTGTATTTTCTTTAGCAAAGTCGATAAAATTTTGGAAATTTCGCATCGACAATATGTTCTCGCGTCGTTCGATCGCGGCAGTCGAAGAGAAAATCATATGACCTTTCACGTCCTTCAGCGACAGCTTGTTAGCTAATCGTCTTCCAAACGCGCGGGATTTCTGGTATTAAAAAAAAAGAAAGAAAGCATAGATAAAATATTTTTCTCGCGAGTCGTGGAGCCTCGGAGTTGCGATGGGTAGCAAGAGCGAATGATCTATGGATCGCTGTGGAAGCCGCGCGAGAAATAGATCTCTTCATAGGTTAGGACGTCGAGAGCCGAAGTGGAGCACAGCGAATCATGAGATAGGCGATCGGAGATGGACAGGACGTAACGAGAGAAAAGAAAGAAAAAAAATTGAAATAAATCTCACCTGCTGTGCAGCCGCCCATTTCGAGGTGGAGAAAGAACGACGAGCGACTCGTCTTGCCACAGACTGGAAAAGCCAACAATGCCCGATTATAGGAAGTCACAGTAAAATAAAATAATCCTCCTACGATATCTCTCGTGATTTATCGTTCACGACGACGGAATATCACCAGCAGCTTTCTCAAATGGCAAATCTAGTCGTTGGACGTTATCAAATTTTTGTGATTTACTATTTTATGTTTTTTTCTAACTCTAAGCCTGGCACTATTTACCGTGAGCATGATCGGTTATATTGTTGAATGAACTAGTGACGGAGCTAGCGAGCAACAACCGGACGGACGTGCGGACGATAACTAGCTGGGTACGAGCACACGCGTGGCCCTTGCTCTACCTCGTGCGTGCTCGCCTCGAGGGGCTCTGATTCGCGATTACGATTTTTTTCGCTCGAGTGGCGGATAGGCAGCACCAGCAGTCCCACTGATAGAGAACACCGTACGCTCGGTGCGTTGCCAGTGTGTGTGCCGTGAATAGTGCTGAATAGAGTCAAGGACGTTCGACGAGCGTCTGTGGCCCCCGAAGACGTCGCTCGAGAAAGTGTCGATGTGTCTCGTGGGAGGTCGCGGCTATTTGAATTCAGTAGTTTGTAAGAAACGAATCGCGCTGACGCCGCTTCTTTGATGGTTCACTGCAATCCGGTTGGCGAAAAAAAAGTTTCTTCGCAATTTCGATCGTGGCTTTTGTCGATTATCTATCGAACATGAAATATCGAATTTCGGCGATGGAACGACGAAGAAAAATTAACAATTCGGGATGTGGTTTCGTTGCTTCAATATCTATATCGCTGTAAGGACAAACGTTCTTGCAAACTTTATTATTTACACAAATGCGGCGCATTCTCTCAGTTTACATCCCCTTACACTTCCGATATGCTTTTCTCTATACTTCATGCAATTAAAGCGTTTATTACGGCGTTTGCAAATTTGCATTTTTTTTTGTTTTCTCTTTTCTCGGAAAAACAATCTACTAATATATATATATATTATGTCAGCGACCCAAATATGTATATATATATATATATATACATATATATATGTGCTGTACGGGGCTTCGTACAGTTGCACAGCGTGTTTCTATTCTGGTATTTTTTTCTTTTTTTTTCTTCGTTAAATAAATCATTGCAATGATGTGACGATTGATTCACTACGAGTCGTGCGAATGAGATTATATAGTATGTTTTATATAGTATCAGCGTGAGGTTTAGATCAAATTGGAGAGTGCGATGAGAGCTTAGAGAGAGAGTGAAAGAGAGATAGAGAGATCGAGTAATTATAATAATGTGTGATTTTTTAGTGATAAAGAAAGCGGCATGCCGAATGGATGGTCCGTCGTACGAGAAAGGATAGTGTTATATATATATAAAAAGCGAGAGATCCTTCTTGCGTTGTTTTCCATTGGTATTTTTTTTCTCACAGGTTTTTATTAACGAGAGAACAACAGTTGAGTAGAAGTTGAATGTGCTAGAACACCTGGCTAGGACTTAGAGTCGCCACTTCCTCTTTATTTATTTTTATTTTTTTATTTTTTTGTTTGTTTAGAGTCAAGTTTTATTAATTTTTTTGTTGTTTGTTCTTTTTGTTGATTTTTTTTAACAAGTCGACAGTATAACGCAATAATGAGAAGAAGAATAAATCGAAGTATCAGATTTTTTTTCTTTAAGTGCAGGAAGTAGTATCGTCGGAGCGGAAAGAGATCGTTACGTAACCGTCCTAGGTCTAATGAACTACGTATAGATTAATAAGAGCATTTACCGATAGATAGTTAACAATAATGATAATAATAATAACTCTAGAATTCATTACCATTTCGTCTTGTTACGAGTATTCATAGAGTATACTGCAAATTTAGCTTCTTTTACATTTTGATATTTTTAGGTCACTTTATTTCGTTCTCATTTAATAACCCTGGACTAAAAGAAACGTGATTTGCTTTTTTTTTTAAGTGCTGTCTTTTTTTCATAACGTATCTCATTCCCAATTATTCTCATCGGTACAATAGTTATAACATATTTCGTATATAACGCTCGTCGTATATATACTTCGCCGAAGATAAAAGCTAAAGAAATCTATCGGTGCTTCAATGCAAGGCCAATTCACTTACGGTCAGTCTAAATTTGTACAGGTTTTTTATTTTTATTTTTTTTGTCTTTTTTTATTTTTTATTTTTTCTAAACGATATATTGAATCGAGGATTCCGTCCTTGAAGAGGAGTCCCCTCTCGACGACGAGACCGAGACAATAATTTTTTTTTCTTTTTCGCGTCTTTCAATTTGTTAGGTTTTTTTTCTTCTCTACTATTATGTTTACATGTTTACCATGAGGCCGAAATACTGCTCTCCATCGTCTCTTGTGTCCTGCACGCTACGGTTTATCGTTTAAATATATAACTCGAATCATACTCTCCTGTTTATTTTAGCCCGCTGTGCACTGTTGCGATACCGCTCGTAGTTTGCTCGAGAACAAAAAAACGTATTGTTATTTTAATGCAACACTGTTCGTGAATTGTTTTACGATTATCGATATTAAATTAAATTAAATCTACTTGCGATCGTCATTCGCCGATGAAAGACGAAATTTTATCGCGTCGCATTGATTCGTTCTCACGTTCGGTTACTCGAAGTAAATCGCAGAGAGAGAGACAGTATCTCTAGAATAAAATAATAAATAAAAATAAAAAAAATAATAATAAGATTTAATGAATTAATCGAACAGGCTACAGGCGAAAAAGCAAATTCTCTGTCACACGGCACATCGTCAGCACAGACTCGAACGCGCAATTTATATTATATAAAAAGTACTCTCTCACTCTCGTTTACATTTCCGCTAATGTATATACAAACGCATTTGGTAATTCACTCAATGAGCTCCCCCAACCCTCCCCACCCCGACCCTTTATATTCTCGCGGCCTCTGTTCATCTCCGATGCGTGTGTGTTTTTTTAATTTATTATTTTTTTTTTTCATAATTTTTAATTTACTTTGATACATCGAATTAAAGCTTCACACAGACTCAACGAGGATGTAACTGTAAAACGGAGGTAGCGATGTTTACTGATGGAGAACAGAGACTAGCTGGTCGAATTCACATATACTCGGACAAGATTTTTTTTTTTTTTTTTATAACATCATCCTCATCCGCTCGCGATCCTCTATTTAATTTCTATAAATCAACCTCCCTTCGCGTATATCTCTCATTTCAACATATCTCAAATACGCACTCGGTTTTAATGCTTACACGGTCTAATACGGGAAACGCGACTGTTCGATAACTTGTCGCTATTTAATGTCCCGACTAATATTAATGGCATATCTGCGTGTTAACAGATTCAATGTCAATGCTCAAAAATTACACTCTGTTACATGCCCCACGATGCGATAGACATTGTGTTTTTATTTTTATTTATTTTTTTTCTTTTCTTTTTCGTGTATAATTTCGCTTCTAACGTCGTCGATGTTCGTGAACACTCGCAGATCTGTTCTCAGCGTTCGACGACGTGATTTATTATTATTATTATTATTATTTTCTCTTCACGCTTATCACGCGTATGCATTGTATAGACTAAATATCTTTCTTTTTCTTTTTCTTTAGCTTTATATTTCATACTTAAATCTTCTCGATTCTCTCGCGATTCTCAATTAATAATTCACGCGTTGGAATCGGCACGTCGACGATTCCGTCATCAAAATAGTTGCTCCCACGCTTTTCGTTACGATCCATCTCGATTCTCTATTACTTTCGAGACTGCCGATGAGCTCCCTCGGTGAGAGGGTCAGAGCGGTTTTATTTATGTTTCTCTGTGCCCGATAGAGACAATCAATCTTCCTACCGATCAAACGTTTTCGCTTCTTCTTTATTTCATCGTTTTTTTTGTATTATTTATAGGAAATCGTTGCGTCTGACGGTACTCGATTAATTATTAGACAAGTGAACGAAGGTACGCGTCCTAGGCAAATAGAGGTTTTGCTTTTTTAATCTGCTTTTTTCGTTTTTGTTTTTTTAAATTCTTTCTTTCTTACTCCTCTACCTCGAGTCTTAGATCGTCGGGGGCGTTTACAGGACATTAATTAGTCAACTAGAACCAACTTCCCCCGCCGAACTTAGTGGAAAGGCCACCGATCCCCTTGCCGAACATGCTTCCCACTTTCCCAACGACGTTCGACGTTACGTTGGTGATGTTCGTCAATGAATTGCCATCCTCACCACCGGACTCGACTATCGTGACCTTCGTCTTTGGTCTCTCTACCTCGTCGTCGTTGCCATTCTCCGACATACCCCTGGTCAAATATTAATATATCATTTTAGTACAAAAATTTTTTTTTTTCTATAATCGTTAAAATTATTATTTTTTATTTACTTCTCTACATTTTTTAAATTTATTTTATTTGGTCAAACTTACTCTTCGTTCTGAGCGCTCATGGTTAAGGCACAAGTTGCTTCCTCTGTCTGCATCCTCGACGAGATCGTCTGATATGTCTGCGAGTTTAATTTGTCCTCCATGACCCCCTGGAGCTCAAAGTCCGAATAGATCTTCTTGACGATGTGAGCGAGACAGGTACACTGGTACAGATGAAGACTGTGGTCCAGTCTGTCCGATAACCAGTTGCACAGCATTTGAATCTGCGATGTGTACCATTGCTGGAAAAGAAACGAATTTATATTTCACAAATCCAGACCTATATTTTGTGAGTTTGTGAGTTTGTGAGTTTGTGAGTTTGTGAGTTTGTGAGTTTGTGAGTGTGAGTTTGTGAGTTTGTGAGTTTGTGAGTTTGTGAGTTTGTGAGTTTGTGAGTTTGTGAGTTTGTGAGTTTGTGAGTTTGTGAGTTTGTGAGTTTGTTAAATCTTATCGACAGTAGATACCTCGAAGAAGTTCAATATCCACAGTTCGTCGATGACCTTGCTTCGAATCTGATCCATGCAATTCCTGGTGAAATTAACGTAGGCCTGACCCATTTCCTTACCGCTTCCCGAAACCTTCTGTAAGACATTTTCAACACGATCGCGCGAGTCTTGGATTAGCGGAATCTCAAAGTTACCAGTGATGAACATGTTTTAATCGTCGATTATCGATAGAACCGTTTATTCCCGTACCGTAAAGCTCAGTATGGAACCAATGAAGGAGCCCTCGTCGTATCGCGACAATTTCGACAGGGTTGTCTCCAGGACGGTCACGAGTTTGTTGATCATTCCTTGGCTCATGCCGGTCGACGTTTTGTCGATGAGGTCGTCTATCTTCGCGTGGTATTGATGCTAAAATTTTTTATAAAATCGAAACGATATTTTGTCATTAACCAACTAACTTTGCTCCAAAATAACTTTCTACTGATTCTTCACGTTCTCTACGAGCTCATTGCGTTCAACAAACAAATTTCAACTACCACACATCGCGCTCAACCCTTTGAAGCATACATAAAAAAAAATTCACAAGTGCGAAGTTTCAAAAACACCGGTTGGACTATCAATGCATTTTTCCGAATTCAAAAAGGTGCACCCAGAAAAAAAAAATTATTTGACGGCCACCGTTTATTAAGATTAAGTAAAATATTTATTTGTTTCCAATAAATATTTATTTTGATTAAGTAAATAGTTACTTAAACGAAACAAATATTTATTTAAATCAAATAAATATTTCACTTAATCTTAATAAACGGTGGCCGTCAAATAATTTTTTTTCTGGGTGTGTACCTGTGATACACCTTGCTTCAGAGGGTTAAGAGATTTATGGTAAGGTAGAGCTCTACCTTACCCACATGTTTTTTTTTTTTTCATAAAATTTTCCGAACGAAAACATGTTCTCGACACAAATAGAGAATGGATCGACTTACCACATCGACTCCATCGACAGCGCAAAGCTTAAAACTCTGATTCTTCGCATCCAATATAACGTTCACCATAGCGCACATTTCGGACGGTATAATATAATCCGTCGATATAAAAGTAACGCCCTTTTTCAGCCACGATTGGAAAGCCGTGTCGGTCCTCTGTATGCAAGACTCGATCATGTCGCAGGCCATGAGCTTGAGCCTCTGCTCGAGATGGGATCTGAACTCCTGGTCGGGCCAGTGCAGTCCACCGATGAACGACTGCAGGGCGTCCAGCTTCCAGAACAGGTCCTCCGATGTCGCGCATCCGTTGCCCTTTATCTCCCAGCGTTCCTTCTCGAAGCCCTTGTGGATCGACTGGGCGATCGACGTTTCCATCAGATCGACGTAACGCACGACGAGCGGCGCGAAGGTGTCCCGCAGATGTTGATGAAATCTTCCGTTCTTCAGGTTGTCTACGTCGCGGATCGGAAAAATTGCGAGATCAAAAATTAGAGGTGAAACAAATGAGAGAAATAAAAAAAAACAAAAAAAAAACACGCACTATAAGTTGGCTATTTTTAAGTTTTTTTTTTTTTTTTTTTCTTGATGGAAAATCGGAGTGAAGAAAACTCACCGTCGAGCCTCAGATAATCGTTCAATATTTGAAAGAGGGGAAAACTATCCCAGGTGTCGGGTGGCTGCTCCGAGAGGACTTTGTCCATATCGACGGCGAATAGCGACCAGAAGATCTCGGCGTGCTCCACCAGGAGGTCGCTAAACCAGGCGAACGCCTGCGGTGCGGTGTAGTAGGAGCGAAACGTGAAAATATTGGACGACACACATATACGGTGGGCTGATTTTACGTTCGCCCGGGAATGGTGGGTACGCCATCCTGGGCACGGAGCTCTCGAGGACCCAGAAGACACTACACGACTTTTTTTATTTTGCTTTTCACTAATCGATGAAACGCGGGCGACATGTGCTCAGTGTTATAATTTTTTTTTCAATATCTTTGGTTATTGAAAAAAAAAATGTATCTAACTAACGATGAATCTATTTCACTCGTCGTCTTACCGTGGTGGATAATAGGATCGTTCGTCCCGAAGGGTTTGCGCACTCAGCCGTTCAACGTTTCCCGCTCTTCGCTTATTTTTCTCCTCATTTTTTTTTCCGCATCGATATTCATCCCCCGGGAATTCGAACTCGGTCGGACTCTCGTGTCCGATAAAAAGTTGGCCGCAAAGTCGTCAATCGAGGACAAATATACATGTGTAAAAATATTACGATAATGGCTATATATATGGCACTTTAAAAAAATGTATAGAAATGGCTTGTGAAATTGATTTTTTGTCTTCTGAGGAGGTAGGCGGACACTTACCAAAGTCCGTTTTGTTCGATAGCATGCTTCGTCCCTCTATCTCGAGAGCCCCGGACAATGAACACTCAGTTCTAAAAACCTAACTAATACCTCCGAATAATGTTCTTCGTTTTGCTGCAATAGATCGACGCATAGCTCGGCGAGATGTATGAGGTCTTCGAGCTTTTTGCCAGGCGGCACGCACGCCTCGCCGTTATAGTCGTCCTCAATCTTTGCCGCCGCCGAGAGCCTCTCGTAATTAACTAAAGCGGCGGTTTCCAAGCATGATTTTATCATTCCTCTGACCTCCTCGGGAGGCACCGGGGTCACTATGTCTTTCATTAGCACCCGCTCCAGTAACGACAGCGTCGCTTTCAATGCCCCCTCGGGTCTTCCGAATGGAAAACTGAACCTGCGAAGACATACAAAAAAATTATTGCTTCATTTTTTTAAATAATAAATAATATTTTACCGGTACTTTAATAGTAGCAGTGCCGATACAGCAACACTGTAAAGAAAATTCGTATGGAATTTAATGTACCGGACTGGAGATTTTTATGCAAAAACTGATATATTAAATTTCTTGTACAATTGTGATGAAAAATTCATGTTCTGTGTCTTACAAACATTGGAAGTGGTTTATTTTTTATGATCGACTTTAATTTGACTATGAAAGTACTTTAATATTAACAATTTTCTTTATTTTTGATGAAAAAGATATTCATTTTTCATCATAATTGTACATTGAATTTAATGTACCAGTTTTTGCATAAAAACCTCCAGTCCGGTACATTAAATTTACAATATTTCTTTTATAGTGAACCAGCTTTAACGATTTGTTTTGAGTACCGTTAGAACAGTATTTTTTTGTGCCATTTTTGTTTTTACCTAAAGTTTGTAATCTGCTTCTCGAGTAGTTGCCTCAGGCGTTCTTTGATCTCCTGAAACTTGTCTTTCTCTTCGTGTGTGATGGAGCCGACACCGTCCGGTCTATTGCCGTAAACGTGACTGGCACAGAAGGCAAAGCTGTAATGGATCAATGTCGGATCTATCATGCAACCACGTTCTGCGCGATCGAGAAGATCGCTCAGATAACAGAGATGACGAAAGCAGCCACGAACGCCATATCTGAAACATCAAAAATTAAATCGGTCAGACTAAATTCATTTTCCATCTATTTCTCCCATGAATCGTTTTCAACGTAAAATTTTATTCCCACTCTTCCAATCTTTTACCTGGCACAATATTCATCGAGCACGAAGACTTGTCCGGGTGAAAACCAGCCCAACGAACAGTATGGATCGTTAAGTCGATAGTCCAATGTCAAGTTCTGAAGGAACTTGAATAGACCAGCGTGATCGAATTTGCACGGATCGGCGCCGATAAAGTCCTCCATTCCGTGTTTCCTGGCTCTGTCGGCGTCGCCTTGTATCTTACTTATCGTGGAGTTTTTGTCGGCTACCGAAACGGGCGGCGTTGGCTTGTGGGGTTGGCCCGTCGCTCTGTACATCGCCATCACCCACAAGTGCCATTCGTTCTCGTCGTCCGAAGCGAAGACAATATTGTCTCCTTCGCGGACCGCGTTGAAGAAATATCTGAATTCAACCATCCGACCCAAATCCATTTTTAATTGAGAAAAAATCATTGAATAAAAAGTGAAAGAATAAAAAAACAAATGGAGTTGGCTATAGTGAGTCACAGAGTTGTGGATCGACGCTCTCTCGACTAACACTCATGAATGGCTATAACTCTCACCATGCGCAGTGTCAGCAAAATATTATCGTTTGAGGCGAATCGACGGACCAAGCAGCTTCGGTAACTCGTCGAACATCACGAATTCGATTGACACGGTTGTCAGTCCTCTCTTCGCGAACATTGCCCGACGGATGTCCGCGAAGAGAACGCTAAACGGTGCCGAATTGGATTCGCGATATTCGACCAAAAAGGTACAAAAGTTGGTCGGTTGTCGCCAAGCAACTTGTGTACCTTGTACGAGAAAGCCAAAACTCACTGTAGCCGCTCCTTAATCCTTTGAAGCTTTTATTTTTTAAACAAAATTCATCGTCTCTATATAGATAAATTTTCGCACGTGTCTGGACGTTCGTTTGCTTTTTTTCAAATTTTATTTTCAGTTAAATTTAACAACACAATAAAAAAGTATGTGACTCTATGCTTCAAAGGATTAACCGATGGTCAAAGGAGTTTTTACCTTCCACCCTCCAAGTCTGTGCCAACCATTAGATTAGCGGAAACGGCCTCGATATAGTCCACTGAATAGCCATCGAGCTGCATCATTTCCGACGGCTCGCTTTTTTTCTCCTTGTACGAGCACATCGCAAATGTGTACTGCGAGACCTGGACCAGCACAAGGTACCGCTTCTTCCACTTCTTCCAAACAGATTTGCCGATCGCGTAGAGATAGCCGGCGTGTTTCATGTTCAACGGCCTCTCCATGCGGCACGCAATCTTAATTCGAAGATCCTGATCGGGACAGTTTTTCGGTACGGTCATTCTGTGCCACTCGGGTGGCATTTTCGACGACAGCGGCGTTGGTTTTATTATAACTTTTCCCAGTTCCTTGTCCTCAAGGGCGAGGATCGCTGGATTTTCCGTCAACAGCCGTACTTTTACGACCGGCAAAGGATGCATCGTTGTGAAGTCGCCTTGTGTGTCCCACCTGAGTACATAACATGTCATGTTTATTGATCGACCATTTTCCAATATAATAATAATAATAATAATAATAATAATAATAATAATAATAATAATAATAATAATAATAATAATAATAATAATAATAATAATAATAATAATAGTGATTGTTTTAACACTGACATAGGCTTGGAGGCCTCGGCTTGATCCGTCTGCAATTTCTTGTCGCCTTCGACCTCCATCGTGCAGTAAACGATTCGGTTTGGCGCGAGACTTTTGAGTCCCTTGACCTCCATGATGATGACCTCGAGGGGATAAGCGAGGCCAACATCGACTTTGGTTAGTTGCGGTTCTGGATCGGCGGAGTCGCCCTCCAACTTAGCGAGTGAGCCCTGGGTGCGGTAGCGGGAGCGGTCGCTACGGCGCTTCAGCTTCTGCAGCCCGTATTTGCTATCTATCGGATTTTTTGAAACCGGCAACGACTCCAAGTTAGTCATTAGCAGGTTGATAGAAGCTTTAAGCTCCTCGATGTAGAGCGACTCCATCTCCTTCAGGAGAAACCTCGGCATGAGTTTTCGATTCTGTCGAGGAAGAACAAAAACCAAACAATGAAGACGCAACTTGGCCGGTTTAGTGGGACGAAAGTTTAACCCTCTGGAAGTCACACCTCCATCCCACACTCTCAGGCGCTGCCGTAGCAACGCGCGACTCCCACTCAGCGTCCGTTGGTCCCATTTCGAGGCGCCTTCAATCGTACACCGTTCATTCTTACGGAAACAAATCGTACACCGCAAAAAGTGTTATATAAGTCCTCAACTTAGTTCAACTTTACACCGCAAATGTCTTACAGTTGTCCAACCATCTGATCAAAAATTGTACAACGCCATTTCCTTATATTACAAAAAGTTTACGTATTTACAATATGTTACACATTACAGTATGTTACACATTACAATATGTTACACATTACAATATGTTACACATTACAATATGTTACACATTACAATATGTTACACATTGCAATATGTTATACATTACAGTATGTTACACATTACAATATGTTACATATTATTAAGTTTACATCGGTTTATTGCAACACTTGCCAAACCTTACATCTTTAAATCGTTACTCATTCAATATACTTCACATGCGTGAGCTTACATGCGTGCAACTTTAGCCCGACGGGAAGGAAATATCTTATTCTGCAGGTAAGATGAACCACACGGCGGGTTAACGTGTGATCACAGTCAACAGTCGGTTCATCTTACCTGCAGAACAACAGAAGCGTTCATCCGACGCCCCTCTCGAAGGTCGTCTTTCCTCTCCGTCGGTTTAAGGTCGCTCGCGTGTACACTGAGAAAAAAAAAAATCGGATCAACCAAGGTGCGTTCACCCACGTTCAAAGGCTTTATTTAGTTCGTACAATAAAAAATGTTTGAATCGAAATATTTCGAATCGACTGAAGCGAATAATCGTTCAACAAAGAATGATTTAGTTGTACCAACCAAAATAACAACTTTGAACGTGTGTGGCCGCAAATTTGGTTAATCCACCTATTTTTTTTCCACTGTAAGCTTGCGCATGTGGAGTATATTGGACGTGTAACGTTTGGCAAGTGTTACAATGAAATGGTGTAAACCTACTAATGTCTAACATATTGAATATGGAAAAGTTTTGTGGTGTAAGGAAATGGCCGTGTACAGTCTTTGATCCGAGGGTTGAGCAAGTGTAAGATATTTCCGGTGTACACTTGAACGAGTTGAGTTGTAAACTTATGTAACATTTTTTGTGGTGTAGGATTTATTTCCGCGAGAATGAACGAGTGTACAATTGAACGGTGTACGATTGAAGGCGCCTTCCCGTTTCGGTACGTTTTCGGACCGTGTGACTTATAAAGGGTTATGAGAATTTAAAAAAAAACAAAAAAATGTTTACCTTCTCCATTTCGTTGACTCTCTGTATGCGACCGTCCAGCTCCCTCCTGATGGCGGCAGCCTGCTCGTCGGCTGAATCCAACAGGAGGGCGTTGAACAGAAGCTGATGCTCGAACTTTTTAATGCCGAGTATTGTTTGAAACATGTCGTAAAGCTGTTCCTTGGACAGTATGAGTTCCGAATTCAAGGACTGCTGTTGCACCCTGGAAGGCCTCTTGTTGTCCTCGTCCCCGGTCCCTTTGAATATGCAATCGAACTTAGCCAACCAGGACGTAAGAACAGTCTCTTTGCTCAGCCCGTCGATTTCCGGGAGGCTGCGGACACGCTTCTCAATGTTGTTCCTGAAAACCTCGCGGAAGTCGTACTGGGAACAAGCACCGCTCTGAACCATTCGCACGACCCTCTCGGATTTTAGAAATACGTCGAAGTAGTTCTGTATCGCGTTGTGAAAGGCCTCGTCGGCCAGAATCTGCGTTTCGCCCTTTAGAAAAGCCTGGAATAAACGATGCATCACTCGTATTTATAGAAACAGTATTTTTAGAAAGGGTAACTTTTTTTTAGTTTGCAAAAAACTATTCTGAACTGCGTTCGGAAGAGTTTTTCATTTTCTATTCACTTTAAGGTCGTACTTGCGGACAGTCCCCACGGGAGTTCAGAGAGAGTTGAGCGAGGAACTGTGAACACTTCTCGATGGAATAAAAATCTGAATATATTAACCGTATGGAAGGTGCTGAAAAGATTGATTTTGCATAATAATAATTCCAAAATGTTATAAACAAATTAATGAAAAGAAAATTCAACTGGCGACCCAACTTTTTTTTAACCAAAAAGATTTGTTCCTTTTTCGGATTACAAATGAATTTTTTCAGAATTTTGTGTAATTTTTGAAAATTGCGTTTTTAGTTAATAACAAAGGTAAATTTCAAAAATTTCACAAAATGCTGAAAAAATTCATACGTATTGAAAAAGAATAATAAATTGTTTTTATATGAACAAAAAGTTAGGTTGCCGGGGGATTTGTCGAACAATTTTTTCCATTCAATTGTTGATAACGTTTTGAAATTATGATTATGCAAAATCAATCTTTTCAGCACCTTCCATATGCTTGATTTTTTTTCAAATTTTTATCCCATCCAGATAAGTTCACAATTCTCTCTGAACTCACGCGAGATCCAACTGTCTGCAAGTACTACCTTAAAGAGCAAGTTCAATTTCAGTAAATTTTCAATGTCTTTTTTTTCACGTTTCGATAAAAAATCTTTCCGAAGCACCATATGGAAAATCACGTGTTAAAGAATCGATTTTAAGGAAAATGGAAAGGCGAAGGTTACGCGATCGCGTATATCAAGCGTTTTAAGACCCGTGGGTTCTTCCGGGGCTTCTCGGTAATTGCAAAGTTTGTCCTTCAGAGGTTTCTCTCGCGACGTTGGATATCGGGCGAAATATCGCAACTGTCGCGAAAGCCCGTACCGACAGCAACGATATCCTTGTCGATCGCGAGACAATTGCCCTTGTCACTCAAGTTTCTCAAAAGTAACAAAAAAAAAAACAATAAAGCAACAAAACGTCTCTATTACCTGGAACCGAGTGCACAGAGTTTCAAGAAGTTGCTTCGATATCTTGGTCTGCCTTCGCGTCAAGTCGGTGGGTTGTTTGGCATTGAATGGATAAGCTATGCATCTCGATATGAATACGTATAGTTGAATGCGAGTTTTTCTCTCCTCTTCCTCGCGTTCTTGCTTGTCCTATGGGAGGATAAAAATGTGAATATGAAATTTTTACGCACGCAATAAGATCTCGAAATAGATTGTAAAAAAAGTATATATATATATATATACGCATATATATATGTATATATATGTGATCTAACGCTAGAAAGGCATGTTGGCTGTTCTTATACGCACACAGTAAAAAAGATTTGTACATTCAACAAACTTTTTTGTCTACAAACGTCCACAATTATTTTCTCTTTAATTTTACGAAAAATATTTGTAAAATTATGACACCTTTGTTGGGAAACAATTAACATAATTTTTTTCGTTTCGATGCAATCGGAATTTCAACTCAATCGGACGAATAGATTTTGAGATATAACTCCTTATACTAACTGTCTGTAAAAACCCGACCTTGACCTTCAAATACCCACGTTGAGAAAAAAGGTAAAAATCGACTTGTTCTTTTTTTGGACCAAATCCTTATCCTAGTGGCTTAAGCCATCGAGATTACGTATATATATGGTACCTGAAGGTCAGCTTCAGTCTTCTCGCTTGCAACCGACGGCGAAGGGCTGGTGGGCCTTTGCGCCGACTTTGCGTAATTGGCAGCGTCCTGGGTGGCGCCCATCGACGGCGACAGCGAGTTCCTGGCGCTCGATAAATTGGGCACATCGAGGCCGGGGCCCCCGGATTCCCCTTGGGCACCGGTGTGAGCTTGTCCGGCCGCGAGGTTTCTCCCGTGAGGTCCGTGGACGCTGCCGCCGTGGAGATTCGGCGAGCCGGTAGCGCCACCCTGGCCGCTAGGACCGCCGGGCGACGCCGTCAGGCCCGATGCCGCCGATCCGGCACCGGTGCCACCGGCGGCGCCGGCACTAGGACCAACACCTCCGCCACTTGGATGACGACGGGAGCCATGACCACCGGCGGCCCTGGTCCCACCGCCACCCCCGTGATGGGTGCTCTGGTCCTCGTCGCTCTCCTCTTCCGAGGAGCTCGGGTCAATCATAACGATGGCCTTTTACTCCCGGTCCTCGTCAGCAGCTCCACTGACACCGTCGTCGTCGGGCCCGCCGTTTTATCTTGTTCCAATCAATCGGTACCACAGTCCCGATTTTCAATCTCCCAACGCCTGCCTCCGGTCTTCCACGCTTCTTCGGCACTTCCGCTGTAACAAAGAAATTTACAAGCGTTTCAGACACACTGAAAAAAAAATATCATTGACTCAAGTAAAATTTGATTGCGGGCTGTCAAAGAAAAAAATTATTATTTCAATTCTACTTTTAATTCTAACAATTTCATACGGGATTGAAACGATAACACGTCACCTTGACAATCTTGCCGTCGTTGGTTCAATATCATATGGAATTGTAAGAATTGAAAGTAGAATCGGAATAATAATTTTTTTCTTTGGCAGCCCGCAAGCAAATTTTTTTCAGTGCAGAGTACAAAAGATGCGAAATATATTTTTTTACTTTTTGTCTTTAGATTACCGTTACATTCATGTTTGAGTCAAGTTTTCTTGAGTCAGTCATGTTTTAGATTTCTTTATACTTAAGTTTAAGTTCTTCGTTTTGTAAGTTACGGTTGAGTTTGAGTTTCTTGAGTCCGACAATTTTTAGATTTTTTGTCGTTAAGTTTAATTTTCTTTTTTTCATGTAACGTTTAAATTTTATTTTTATTTTTTAAGTTAAAAAGCGAGAAAGTTTCGCGAGCTGCGTTGCGACGTGAAGAGAGAAGCCGTCTTTTCACTTCCGATAACTCGGTTTTGTTTTTGCCGCGTACGGAAATTAAATTAGAGCAGCGAGTCGCGAGCTAATGATGTATGGACGCGGATGTGAAATCGTATTAGCGGAGAAGAATATATGCTGAATTATAAATCGAGCTCGTATCTCCGAATAATACGATTCACAAACACGAGCTCGCAAGCCCAATAACTCCCGAATAACGCCCCGTGGTACGATACGCAACTCCGGGCTGTACTACATCGATACTATAGTAGTAGATATATTAAAAGGGGTTCAAGGAACTTCCAGTGACAGAGGTGTGTGACGTATGCGCGCGGTTATCCAGATGAAGATACTGATAGATACACGGAGATGTCTGTGCGTGAGGGGTGTGCGTGAGGCATGAGAGAGACTCGAATCGAATAACCAGCACCGTTTTGCAATAAAATCGATACGCGCCATCGTCTCGTCGGCCAGCCCTCCACCTCGTTTTCCCCACTGTACGGATGATACAGTGGCTAACAAAACTCAATTTGACTAAAATGAATTCTCCTTCAAACATTATTTCATTCTTCGAACAAGATTGAATGCCTGCGAAAAGGTTAAAAGTCGATACAATTTTATACGGTGTGTCGGAAGGATAAGCAGAAATTACAGTACAGATCTCCGATACAATACAATACGATACAAAAACGTGTATAACATGTATACAATTTTTTTTTACTTCAATTATTTTAATTCAATTTTTTTTGGGACGAATATAATTATATGTACTATACGTATATGTATAGGCTATATAGGTGATTAAGGGGTTGGAGCGCACTAGCCAAATGAGTGCTACATTTTTAAAGTCATTTATGCAAATTTTCACGCATCTATTGATTAGGCTGGATGGTTATTTGTATTGCAGCAAATCTCATTGACTCAGAATAACATGAGTTGCTACGGATTTGCAAAAATATTAACTGGATTGCGCTAATTTTCAAAAAAGTACAAATTCGTTCAGTTTTTAAAACAGTTATTATCCGCAATTTCTGCTCGATCTTGATGTCCTGCGGCTCATTCACCTCCTTGCAAGATGCTCTACGAATTCTCCGCCTAGCTATTCGATAGGCGGAGAATTCCATTGGAGATTCCATTGGCGGAGATTTCCATTAAAAAATTCATAAACAAACAGTCGTTTGTTTACGAAAGAATTTCGATGATGGATAAAACAAGGCTGCATTTTTTAGACCGAAAATACCATCGAATATCTAGACGGTGAATTCGTAGAGCATCTTTCAAGGAAGAGAATGAACCATAATACATCGAAAGCAAGAAAAAGTTAGAGATTAATTTTTGAAAAAACTGATCGATTGTCTACCTTTTCGAAAATAAGGACGAATCAGTTGAAATGTTAGTAAATCCGTTCCAATTAATGTTTTTTAGGTTGCGAACCTCTGATGTAATAAAAATAACTATTCACTGTAATCAATATATGCGTAAAAGTTTGTATAAAACGCCTTTAAAAAAATGTGACACTCATTTCACTAGTCTAAGCACTCCAACCTCCTTAATCACAGCCCATATAGCCTTCTGGCATCGATATATATACATATGCATATTTTTATTTACATATTTGACGTGAAACTTCTCCCGTCAACAATTTTTTTTGTTGTGCATCCTGTACATTCAACCTGTCTATGTCTGGCAGTGTCCGTCTAAATTTGGAAAAATCAATGTTCAATGAATGTAATACCACGGCCTCGCATTCTTCGCGTACTCTCGTGGAGCATCATCGGTTTAAATTCTCTCGTACCCACGCGTCCTTTGCCGTTATTTGATCGAAAGAGCGGATATCGAAAATCACACTCTTTTTGTGAGCCTCCGTCATTGGTCTCATCGATTTTTATTTTTTATTATTTTTACCCCCCATCGCCGTACATCCTCTTTCACCGAGGCGAGCGTCTCCCGGTTACCGTCGAACAAATATCCTTTGACTATCCAATTGAATGCGAACAAGAATTCATGAATATTGCATCCCATCTTGCCTGTTTATTCGCGAATTAACGAGGGGCTTTTTTATTTTACCTTATTTTTTTTTTTACTAAAAGTGTATACACAAATGTTTTCTTTTTCCGATTTTATACCTCTCCCGGTCCACTTCGTACCCAGGGCTCGTTAATTAATTCCGTTGCAAATTCAAAACACTCCCGAGAGTTCGTCGCCCCGAACGCTTCCTACCGGTCTGTTTTTTTTTATATATATATAATTTATTTATATTTGTGCTTCCCACCGGTCTGTTTTTTCTTTTTATATAATTTATTTATATTTGTATTTTACTTCTCTTCAGAACGTTACCTTTCTATTTCTCCCCGGTTCGTTCACCTCTAAAGCGTAGCTGGATAGCTCAACTCTTTCTCTCCCTCTCTCAACAACACTCCTGGCAACTGGGTGCAAGCGCTTTCCGACGAGTGAGCGCTTTTCGTCCAACTTATCGATCTTTAATAGCAACGTGCCCGCCTCCTCTCTCTAGCTAGTTCTCTCCGCGGGGTAAACTTTGCGTGCGATAGCGATACGCTGCGAGTAAAACTCGCCGAGAGAAAGAGAGAAAGATTAAGGCAACGCGCGTGCGGTCGTCGTGTACATACGGAGCACGTCATGTACCGTGTCCAACACGAATGATGTATTATTCGTAGCCACTGCAGCGAAGCAAAGTATTCCAGGCCTCTATTCTTTTTACGTCCGAAAAAAAAACCCGCGTCTCAACGAGAGAAAGAAGACACCGTGGGGAAATGGTATGCGCAAGCAGTATCAATTATTAATCGCCGCTGCAGCGTTGGATCCGAGTCGGAGCTTTTTTTTTATATATATTTTCGTCGTCGAGAAGAATGACGAAAACGAATAAAACGCTTTTATTTGCTTTAGCTAAAATGAATAAAAGCGCTTTATATGTTTTCATCTTTAACTAAAGTAAATAAAAGCACTTTATTTATCTTCGTCATCGAGAATAACGACGGATATAAATGAAACCCCGAAATCTTATCGTCACTACCGCGCAGCTAATTTCCCGACGAAGATATTTTTATCCTGAAAAAAAATTAAACAGACATAGCCAGTTTATAGCGAAAATTAACGGAAAGACATTAAAAGCGTTTTATCTATTTTCCTAATTAACTAAAGTAAAGAAAAGCTTTTTATTTAATTACGTTATCAAGAGTGACGACGAATAAAAATGGAACCCAAAAATATTATCATCAGTGCTGCTCAGCTAATTTCCCAACTGACAAGATGTACCAATTTTACAAAAAAAAAGTTTGACATGGCAGTTTTACAGCGAAAATTAACGAAGCCAAATAAAAGGGTTTATAGGGTAAAAGTGGGGAATATGGACCGGTCCATATATCATTGATTTACGTGTTAATCGAGGTGGGCCATATTCACCACTTTTCCCCTATATTTTCGTCTTCGAGAACAGCGTAGGAAAATAATTTGAGCCGTTCGAGAGCAACGATTTGTCGGAGAAAGGGTTAATGAGTCGGGCGCCGCAACAGGGTACGAATCCTAATGGGCAATCGTCGGACGAACGAGTCCCGAAAGACATGTCCGAGCGCACAGCGCAAACATATCGATTGTCATCGCAGTGTCCCTGGTAAGTCGCGACCCTGTGGTTTGCTCTCGACCGAGGGAGCTAGGGGTGCAGACCTTCCCACTCGTGTTCACCGTGGATGTACTCCGGTGTATATATATCTATGTAGGTTCACGCGTCTGCGAGTACAATGGAAGTTTTCCCGGAGAAGGGAAACTTATACCGTGAACGCTTTCGATGGGGAGTCGGGGGAGGAATAAGAAGAGAACTCGGCTATACGATACGAAAAAGCTCCGCCGGAATTCGCGCAAGCCGTCGACGCTGCAGTCAAGAGGGCGTGCGCGCTCTAAAACGCGCACGTTCCGGAGGGTGCACTGCGGATCGGGTTTCCATCTCGAAACTGAGGAAGAATTCTCCGAACGTTGTCTCAATTACGAGCGATCGTTCTTTCGTGAAATTCGTTTATTTACGACAAACATATATCACGACTTTGGGCAAAAAGTGGCAAACAAATGGACAATACATACTTTTTTTTGTGGCATAAATAAAGTATTGTGCCAGTAACGGTTATTACGGAGATCCGCGAAAAATCGCCGCATTTGGGGCGAAATGGAGTACCTAACTGTACCTTCAGCCAGGGAAAAGCAACTTTTGAATTCGTCTCCATTTAGGAGACTCCTGTGCACCGTACATCCGCATTACGTCCAGTTCCCACCTCACCCGTAAACTCGGAGTTTATGTTCCAACGAATTTATCCTAACATTTTTACGGTCCACCGTTCTGGTCCGTGTCTGCGCTGCAAAAACACAAGCCCGGCCCGTTTTGCCCCCCGCCTTCCCTGCACCCCCTCGTGCCAATTTATGCCGGTGGCCAAAGTTAATGATAATTTTCGAAACTCGAAGCCTCCAACTCGGGCCACGCAACTTTCTGAATAATTAGTTCGATAGTTGTAGCGTAACGAGGCAAGAAAATCTCCACCCGGGATTATACGCAATATGACGGTACGCGGTGTGCAAACGCGCCCCTCGGGAGACCCACATGTATGTCGTACAGCGAAACCTTGAGAGCTGAACTTTGCCCATTTATATATACATATATATACGTATGTACCATTTATATATACAATATATACATGGATACATGTACATATACCTTATGTATGCACATGCGCTCATAGATACGTCTGTCGAACGTACCCAAGGTAAATGCGCCAATTTTCACCGTGCGTCCCTATTTCCGGATGCAGAAACTCTCAGCTGCTGTGAATTTCATGCCTCGTTAGCTACCGTCCATACGTTTGCCTCTTTCTTGGATAACATAATTTTTTTTTTTTTCAAAGCGCCAAAGTCTTTCCTGTTAATATATTTTATGTATGCACATGCGCCCATCGATACGTTTGGCGAACGTACCCAAGGTAAATGTGCTAATTTTCGAACACGCATCCCTATTTCCGAATGCAGCAGTGTGCAACACCCAGCTACTGCGTATTTCATTCCTCGTTAGCGACCACCCATACCTTTACCGCTGTATTGATAACACAATTTTCGTTTCTCCAATCCGCTAAAGTCTTTCTGCAGTCAAGAGGGCGTGCGCGCTCTAAAACGCGCACGTTCCGGAGGGTGCACTGCGGATCGGTTTTGTCATCTACCATCTCTACTTTTACCTTTCTTGACAACATAATGTTTATTTTTTTTTTTCAATCCGCCAAAGTCTTTCCGGTTAATATAGGGGAGAGCGGGGCAAAACGGGGTTTTTGGGCAAAACTAGATTTTCCCATCATTTTTGGATCAGACAAGGTGGCAAACTGGGCAGAAACGCCTGATGTATCCGATAGGGCGAATTCCGGCATCCAAAAATTATTGGAAAATGACGTTTTGCCCCGTTGCCCCATTTTGCCCCGCTCTCCCCTACCTTATGTATGCACATACGCCCATGGATGCGTTTGTCGAACGCACCCAAGGCAAATGTGCCTATTTTCGAACACGCATCCCTATTTCCGAATGCGGCAGTGTGCAACTGCGAGCTGCTGCGTATTTCATTCCCCGTTAGCGACCACCCATGCCTTTTTATCGCTTTATCGATAACACAATTTTCGTTTCTCCAATCCACCAAAGCCTTTCATGTCAAAGAGTATGAATCTTCATAAATTTGCTCCCGAAACCGGATGACCGAATTTCGCGCGATTGCGACCAAGGACGACAGCCGAATTGCGCAATTACGCGATAATGGAAATGGGATCGTTACGTATTCACCGTGGTAATTATAAACGTTTGCAGTGAGGCAACAGCCAGACAGGAGACAATGGAAAAGGGTGTCGCGGCGTTTTAATGTAAAGCGTAATGCCACGAATACACCTATTACGCATACACAGAAGCTTTCACCTACATAAAAGTGAGCGCGAGGGGTGGGAGTTGATGGCCTCGCATTTTCCAACACGTTGTTCAATTCGACGCGGCTCGCGGGCCGCGCACGCGGTCACAACGGTACGATGTGCGTATCGCCGTGCGAGCTCGCACCTATACGGGCTTGTTGCCGGCTGGCTAACCCAGAAATGCTAATGTTTTCCCAACATCGACTGCCGCGATAGGAGTATTATCGGTGTGCCACCTCCAGGAGCCTCTGCTTCACGAAAGCGATTCTCCGCCGATTTTTTTTTATCGCGCTTCTGGCATTCCATTATAGTGCAATCGTTTTCTCCCCTTACATTCAACTTTCAATTATCAGAAAAACTGATGGTCTCGACGCGAGTCTACAGAACCGCGCTATAACCACAATAGGGACAAGGATTGTGTGGAGATAAATAAATAAAGAGTAAACAAATAGAAATAAAAGGAGGTCAATGGAGTCGTTCCTATTGCGATTGAGGTAGAGCTCGAATGACTGCACTGGTGTGCGAGGGTGCACTACTGCAACGGCGAGAAAAGGCTTAATTGGAACAGGGGAGAGGAGGCGGTACGGAGATAAGAGATAAACATGCCGCAGGACCGCGAGAGTTGAGGTACGAGGCGGCGGGGAAGTCAGCCTCGGTGGGAAAAGGGTGGGGGGCGGGAAGGGTTAGGGGGTTGAAACGCGAGGGGTTTCCCTACTTATGCATCTCTAGTACCAATTGCCCTCTGCGGAAGCGCTGCTCGAGTGGTTGAGCCACGACCTCTGTCGAACATTCTTCGTCGCGGACCAGCGAGTGCGGTGGTAGCCGTGAAAGTCGACACCGCACGGTTCGCTTCGAGACCCGGAACGAGATCGCTGGCGCGGCGGGTGGTAACTGCCCGGAATCGAGTGATGCAGTTTTTTTTTTTTTTTTCTTGTCATCCCGGTAATGAACCAACGAGATCGTTATTGATGTTCGCTCGGGTTTGTTTATGTCTGGAAAATTTTCACACGCCTATGAGTGGTTGGTGTTAGGCAGACGGCGAGGAGCGTTAAAGTGCCAATGACTGGACCGTTCGCCATGCGGAGGCCTCCGGCGGTTTCCGCGGAATCAAGTCGTCGATGCGTTAAACGTCGTCGTTTCGCACAGTTGCAAATTAATTACAGTTATTATCTGCTTCCGGCCGGACAGCCGTTAGACATTAATATGCCTCTCGCATTATCTCTATCTCGGGAGAGAGAACGCTCTCGGATTTATGGACTATATTGTGTAGACGAAATGCGTTCCAATTGACCGAAAACCGATAAACCGTGTGTCGACTCCGTCCTTGGGCTGCGTGTTTGATTTCCGGCGACCTCGAATCTCTTCGGCCTGATATAATTCGATCTATCGGATTACCTGCCGTCTCGATTTCTGCGAGGTGCTGGGAAATAAAATAATTCCATGATCATCCCCTTTCCTCTATCTCTCTGCTGTGAACGGAGGAGGCTCGAATTATAGAGGCCAGTATATTCGCGAGGAAGGACACGATATTTGATTTCTCGCCGACCCGTTTACGCTAAATTACCCGGTACGTTCAAGGTTGGCCTTTCGCAAGGGGATATTTTACGACTGAAGGAATCCTATGAATTAAATGCGATCATTCGATTTATCTAAGTGAATTCTGAATATTTAAAGCGACGCTGCAAAATACCATCGTAAATTTATCTGGACGAGTAATAAGGTGCATTTTTCATTGCACGGTTAAAGCTAAAATAAATTGTATTTTTATACAAATACTGCTTGGCATTTGACTGGGGTTTAGTGTTGCAAAAATGAGAGTCAAACAAAGAGAGAACGAAAATATTCTTTGCACAGTTTTCCCACATATGATGGGTTTTTCTCCGCACTTCTACGTAAATACTCAGTATCAAAATACGCCCTGGATAAACTCCAACAATACAAGCCGTACTATTATACGTGTGATAAATAGTCATCATTGTCGGAAATAATCCACGTAACAGAGAAATATTTTCGAAACGTTTCAATAACATTTTCTTGAAATATAAAAAAATATTTGTGAAATGTTTGAAAAACATTTTGAATTTTTTTTTTGCACGACCATAAATCTTACATTGAAATGTTTCGCTGAAATGTTTTTTTTTTCATTTTAGCGAACTGTGAAAGATTACATCACCAATGCAAATCGCATATGCATATCCGCATAAACACGGAACATCCGTAGAAATATTTCGGTCAAACGTTTCATTGGGATATTTTGATCGAATATTTCAAAATGTTATCTTCATATATTTTAGAAATATTTCGTAGGATTCGAAAGATATGAAAATATTTCCAAAATGATAAAAAAATATTTCGTGTTATATGGGAATCTACGAGCCGGGTGGACTTCGCTCTTCGAGTCCAAATTGCATCTTTTCCTCGGTTTGTACATCGTTTTCCCCGATTCCTCCCATGCCCATATGTCACCCCTCATTATATTCCAGTAGTAAATAAACGAAGTTAAGAAAAACGTGTTCCAAAAATACACATTCATTCCGGAGGTTTACAGTAATGGACGTCGCGATACGAGAGACCATGTTTTACGTCCTAAGACAATAAGAATAGGTTTACCGACCTAGGGTTAACTTTGATGAAGAGGAAGCACCGGCAAATTGCGGTATCGCGTAGAGCATCGGGCCGGGGAAACCGCGAGGAAAGTTTGCAGATGCTCGACCCGAAAAGTTCGTCGCAGCGCAAGGTTCTTTTTTTGTTTCAACCTTTCCGTCTATCCGCGCTCCGGTGCACGGGTAATTCGGTTAAGCGAAGAATCTCGTACGGTAAAAATTCGATCGAATATTTCAAACGACGAGAGTGACTCTGCCCCGGAGAAAAGGAAAAATGGACGTGAAACAGCGATAGGAAAGGGGCCAGAGCTATATTTGCGCTTGGATTGGGGTCAGCATAGCGCCGAATTATCGATGAGGATCGGTGGAAATCGGACACGTCTGCCGGTTTAGTACACATGCATACACATGTGCCGAGTAAAAAAGAAAAACGCTTTCGACATTTGACGCAAATGTCTTACCCACAAACGCCGTCCGCAATTTTAACGAGCCGTATTTTTTGTTTTAACACGAAACAATCATTTTTATGTGAGAAAAACAACGAGAAGATAATCGTCGTCGTTTCGCGAAATTTACGAACCTTTATTATCTTAATGCGCAGAGTGCACACGTTCGGCAAACGCGCATATCCGTGCAGTGGAAAAACATCGTAATAGCTTCAAAGAGCAGTTTCGAGGCCCGTAAACATGTCGTGACAGCGGCCAGTTTGTGTTCATCCCTCGGCATGCAATGATCAACTTTTTTCGATACGCGGATATGTACTTTATGCGGATATTTTTATCGCGAATTAACGCACTTGTGTCTGATGTTGCGAGAAACAGAGACTGTGCCGGAAATAGGGTATTAGGAATTCAGAATTATCTTAAGGATTCCCCTAGAATTCATATCCGTATATATATGATATATATATATATATAAATATATGTTTGTATTTATAGTAACATAACAGGGACGAGGTAATGAAAGGCCTTCAAGTTGGTTGACAATATGAGACGCACCAATCCTCTATACCCCGGTAACCTCGACTTTGCTACTCAACCCTCGCAGCCTCTCCAGCCTTGCTCCATAACTTTGAAACTCGAACACTCGGTGCGTTTAATGACTTTTCATCTATTTATAGATCGCGGTAAATAATATTGTTTCTTACTTGTAGACATTTTTTGAAATTTATATGCACTGTAAAAATAAATTGTAAATGGAATTTATTGGAACTTGTAATTTACTTACATCACTTACATCAATGTAACTTTTTTGTAAAATAAAAATACCTTGATCTTAAAATTACAAATCTTATGTCTGAAATTCACAAAAATGTTAACTAAAAATAAAAATCTTACTGTTACATTGTAACGCACAGTGTGTTTGAAATTTCACAAACAGTTTATGTAAAATAGCTTCCAATACCGTTCATTAATTATCAAACTAACATTTTTTATAATGTTTACATATAAAAAAGACTGTTAAAAAAACTGTACATTTAATGGATCGGATTGAAAGTTTTTATGCAAAATCTGATGCGTTAAATTTAATGCACAATCGTCAAGAAAAAGTAATGCATTTTTGGGGAGAAATTAAAGTAAATTCTTAAAGGTTAAGTATTTCTAAAGTTTTTTTATCCACAGTACGTTGATTTTTCATCCCAATTGTACATGAAATTTAACATACCCCTTCATGCATAAAAACTTCCAACCCATTACATTAAATTTCATACGAACTTTTTTCCAGTCTGTATTTTTTGAATTAGGTGACAATAAATTATGCTCATTTCCGGTCAACAAATTGTCGTCGAGCCTGCGAGTTTGTTTCACTACCTATATCACCCAGACGAGGCAATTAACTTTCCCCCTTGCATCCAACATCCTCATATTATACACCCACAAAAAAAAATTAATTTGACGGCCACCGTTTATTTGGTTTAAGTAAAATATTTATTTGATTTAAACAAATATTGATTTAATTTAAACAAATATATATTTAAATTAAGTAAATAGTTACTTAAATGAAATAAGCATTTTACATAAACCAAATAAACGGTGGCCATCAAATAAATTATTTTTCTGGTTGCACTCGCCGCCTGCTCTCAACGAAACCAAAACCAAACAATCGAATAAACAATTTCATCAAACGTTTCTATTTTCATAAAAAAAAGAAGAAAAAAAAATCCAAACGGAAACAAATTGATTTGAAAGTCTCTCCATTCACAAAGCTCGACTTCCGGTTAACGGTCCATTCATTGTTGGTTTTGCCTCGGCGGTGCTTGCGGAGCTACCATGGAATAATTCATCTCTCTGTGTCGCTCTGATGCGACGGTGGTCCGGCGGTTCCCACCGGAACAGCGAATCGCAATCTCTCGCCCGCTCTATGTTATTGCTTGTTTTTATCCCACGCTTTCATAACCCGTCCTCCTTTCAAAATTTTTTTTTAATTTTTTTTTTTTTTTTTGTAAGAACCAAGGAAGCGAAGCCAGGGTGCGAGGAGAGCGCGGCCCCGCGACCGCGTCGTGGAATTCTTCGTGGGTACGGTTATTGATCTAGCCGTTGCTGGCGTTGGTGCCGCCGCCGCCGTTGCCGTCGCGCGGCCAGGCGACGTGCTCTCCACGCGAGAGCAAGTGAGTAAGTGAACGCGAGATAGGCAAGGCGGAGAGTGAGTTTCAAGCCTCGCCATTGCCCGAGCACAGTGCCCGTGCACTGTACCGAGTGCAGGACTCACCCTCGCCCTCCGCCGCCCTTCGCCGCGTCCGACTCGTCCGCACACTCGTCCATTTACGAGTCACGCCGGGCGAGGCCTGCCGACCCCCAAAACGACCCCCAAAAAAAAAAAAAAAATTCGGATGTACTTTGCCGAATTTCGCCGGGGAGAGAAAAAAAAACTAAAACGTCGGTCCGACTTTTTCCCATTCTGCGAACGCTACTTGCAGGGTGTGTCGTGTTCGCCGCTATGCCATCCTCTATTGCGACCCGAGGCACGCGTTCCTCCCTCCTCGAGCTTCATTCTTACCCGGATACAAGCGTAGCGCTCGGACCCGCAGACGGGCACTCGACGCCTCCGCGAATGCCGATATAGGAGAGATGGGAAGTGAATAAAAAAAAATATTTAAAAAATAAAAATATAAAAAAATAAAATAAATCGTACACGCATCGGGATATCCGATTTCAGGTGCGAAAGGATCGCGGGACTCGTGTAGCGACGAGAGGATTCTCGATTAGATAAGAGGCTCGGGTGACGATACTACGCCGAGGGTATTTTTTTTTATTTTTATTTTCATTGCCAGGGGATTTAATCCGCTTTAATCGTCGATCCGCGCTGGAGATTGTGTCTCGGGGAGATTAATGCGGAGATCCTAGGCCTCGCAGAGCCTAGGATATTTTATTATCGGTTTATCAAGACTCGCGGTCGCGCTCCGGAATTTTTTGTAACGTCGAACCGGCGTCAATAATTGCGGAAAAATTATAATACTCTGCTTTTTCATTCAATTCATCACGATCATTCATTACCGTGTTGTATCAGTTTGTGGAACTAACCTTCTCAGCCGGTCCATTCTTGACGAACGCGTGTGCTCTCGGTCTGGCGAGTCATCGTGGATCTCTCGGAATTCCTCGCTCCGGTCCGCGCGTCTGACTCGATATCGAGACGGATCCCTCGAACGACCACGAGATCACGAATGGCGAACGTTCACTATTTTTTTTTTCTTTCCTCGTTTTTTTATTTTTTATTTTTTTTGCTTCGATTGAATTATTTCTTTCCCTCCTCTTTATCTACAATACATTGAACGATCAATCGACAATCAACGAAAAAAAAAAAAAATGTTGCCTCGACGCAAGGTCGGAGTTAACGAGTGGTACGAGAACGTCGGTATGGTACGACACAACACCTGCTCGATCGCCGAGCGTGACGTAACAGAAGACGGTCGCAGCGGTTTTGGGAAGGAGCACCGGACGGAGCCTCCTTCCGGTATGCACGCTCGAGGGGTACTGCTGGTTAATTTTAGGGCCAGTAGTCGAGTCACGATTTCGAGAATTGACGAAGGAGGTAAAACGGGGAAAGGGGGGAGGATTCGATATCCGAGCTCCCTTCGCTATCGGCGGGCCCGCGACGATCGTATTCTACATATATGTACGCGAATACACATATATGTCTGCGGAATCGATGTGCTTATATATAGATCGAAGAAAACGTGAGGAAAAAGTGCTTCGAGGCGGGAAAGGAGAAAAAGAGATGCAAAGTGACGAAAATTTGGGGATACGATAAAAAAAAAAAAGAAGGAACGAGATAGAAAGATAGGCGAATGAGAACAAGAGTCAAGACGCCGAAAAAGAGCGAAAGGAAAAAAATCGCGCCGAGGGGTTTGCGACTGACGATAGTTCGCTCTGTTTGTGCCGCAGGCCGACTCGTCGCGTGTTCGAGACTGGCACTGCCGCTGGTCGACTACTGGCTCCTCGCGAATCCGGCGCTTGGTTGCCCCGATGGCGAGCGAGGGAGTAGGACAGGGCGAGAGGAACAAGGAGAGACGAAGGAACGAGGGAAAGCGCTATACCAGAGGGAGAAAGTGTGGGCAGAGGAGAGGGTCGACCAGCAGCGTGCGACGGTATGAGGGTGCGCAACGTATCGCGGGCTCCGGCGAGGGAGAGAGAAGAGGATTGTGTGAAGGCTCGGTAGGCACGGTCGTTGGCCGGGCGACAGTCATCGGCCGAGGGAAAACCGGCCTATGGAAACATTGTCTCTAAAAGAGACATCCTCAAAAAAAAAAAAAAACCCCCAAAAACCACAAATTTCAAACTTCGGTCCCAAGTCAACCTTTCGTGGTTCATTCACAATAAGGCTTATCAGGCGATCTCCCAAAATTTAAAACTTCGGGGAATCAGAATTCCCGCGATTTCCGGAAAGGTTGCCGACTTAAAAATCATCATGATTTCTCGTTAAAAGTAATAAAATAAATATGATCGAAGGGTCTCCAGGGGGGTCTCGGGTGTGAAGAGTTAGAAATTTTTCGCTCGTTTCACTTTCAGGCGTTTTGAGTGAAAGAGAAATTTGGACGTCGGTAGCGCATTGCGCACTCTCCGTTATCGTTATCTCTCTCGGGCCGTTTGGCCAAAGTCGGGACTGTGTGAACCCTCTGTGTGGCGCGACGATCGTATCCCTTTAAGCGGCCGAGCGCTGTGCCGCCGGCGCGACCGCGACCGGAGCGAGACAAACGCACTGGGAGCGCGATGCTCGGGGAGGGTTGCGACTGCAGCCGGGAGGGGGTTGGCCGTCGAGGGCATTCGTGAAACCCTCTCTGCTGCCGATGAATGAGACGGAAGCAGCGGAGAGGGCTGCACGCGACGAGGGAGAGAGCGAGGAGGGACGACCTGGAAGGGATGGAGCTCCAAGCCAGTGTGAGAAAAAGAGAGAGGGACAAAGCGGTACCTGTACGAAGTGCCACTGGGCCATCGATCGGCTGCGCGGCTGCTGTAATAGCAGCTGACCGTTCTTTACTATAGTACGCAGATCCTCTTGTACGAATTTATTTTTATTTTTCTTTTTATTTCAAACGGTCCGTCTCTCCCGCACTTCGCCGAGTGTCGAGCACACGACGGACATTTTTTCGGCGGGTGGACGCCGAGCTACCTATCGCTGTTACGATATGTACACAAAAAAATGTCCCAACGTTCAAACGACGCCGAAAGAAAATTTTACCTCCAGCGCTGCTTACCCAAACCGCGAAACTCTCGCGGGAAAATTTATCTGAAAATTTCATCAACCACGAGACTCGACCGACAAGACGGATATAGTCTTCGCGAGACTTCTTTTGTATTTCTATTTTTGTTTCCAAAATTTGCGCCTGGCGAGAGTCGCCGGGAAAATTTGGGTCAAAGCGGCGAAAAAGAAAATTAACGAGTGCGAGCGCTGTAAGCTCGCGTCGGATTCGCGGGGGGCTTTTAAAGGGAATCATAAATTTTAATCAACTATAAACATGTATGGGCACACGCATGTATGTGTATTCATCGATCCGATCGATTCATCACTTTCTGACATTTCCCTCGGGCACTTTTTGACCCGAATACTATAATTACTACCGGAAAATTACGTCACGCCAATTTCGCTTGATTACTCCTGAGTGTACCGGCAAGACGGGGGAAGCATGCGGGAGGGAGGGGGGGGGGGCAATGAGGCTGCTGGTCGTTGTTGCTAATCATGCTTCAAACGCACCGCGCATACAGTTCCGTCAGTCTGATTTCACATTAGTTCCTGGATTACTCTCGATAAACTCCGAGTTTCATAAGCCATGGAAGGAGCCGCGGAGAGTCGGCGGGGGCGGCGGGGGAGGTAATTAAACCCACAGAGTTATAGAGGAGGGTGGAGGAAGAATTCTTACGCGGAGCGGAGAGGGGTCGGAAACAATACTGGTCCCCGCAGGCTCGGCTTTATTCCCACTTCGAATCATGCCCGACTCTGATTATGCCGAAGTACGAAACAGCGCGCTCGGTAACAAATATACAGATAACGCGTACCGTCCCGGAGGATTGGCCGGTTCTCGTTATAGCGGAACCGGCGCTGCCCCGCGCACGGTTCGGCCGATTGCGGCGGGTTTGCCGCCCTCCGACGGTGGAGTGCTTGGATTGCGACTGTTGATTGACGAACACGATCTCGAATGCTCGGGCCAGACAACACCCGAATAACCGCTCTCAGCGGTCGCTCCAGCGCTCTTGTCGGCCGAGGGTCCGACGAGGAGAGGAAAGTGCCTCATAGAGGTGGAAACAAGCGAGAAAACGGGGAAAATCGATTGGAGATAGGGAATAAAGCGTATAATGAGAAACGTATATTCCGTACTGTCCGGTCTATCCGCTCCTCATCGACCAGGGCCTCTCCACCCAGCCGCGCGCACACGTACACACGTACGACCGTTCTTAATCGCCAACGGTTCGCTGCAATTGGGCGGACAACGGCACGCATTGTGGACAAATGATAATGTACCATTCTGCACCGAACCGTCGGGATCTATCGTTATGCAATTTGTTCCTGCACGATACTCTACATGCGGTTGTTCGATCGCCGCTGCACCGCGCACTTCTATTATGCTCGATTGCAGCACTTCCCGTTGATACGATACTTGCGGATTGGATCGATTCGTTTTTGTTGTGACGTCATGGATTCTGCTAATGTACAGTGTGTCCGTAAGTTATGTTTGCTCGCTCGCAGTCTGTTACATTCTTGGTTCGTTATATGAGCTACATTTTCTGATGGTTGAATTTTAGGTCGTGGAATGCAATTTAGCTCATTGCAAGGGTTCAATTTTTTAATGGTCGGATTTTACATCACGAAATTGGGGTTTGTTCTGTTCTGCAGGCTGATTTTCGAGTGGGTGAATTTCAGCGCGTGGAATGGATTTTATTCGATTCTGTGGGCTAAGTCCTACAATAGTTGGACTTTAGATCATGGAATGCAATTTAACCCATTATGAGGAATAAATTTTCTAATCGTTGAATTTTACATCAAGAAATTGGAATTTGTTCTGTTCTGTAGGCTGATTTTCGAGTGGGTGAATTTTAGCTCGTGGAATGGATTTTATTCAATTCTGTGGGCTAAGTCCTACAATAGTTGGACTTTAGATCATGGAATGCAATTTAACCCATTATGAGGAGTACATTTTCTAATCGTTGAATTTTACCTCACGAAATGAAATTTATTCTATGCTGTGGGTTAAATTTTCAAATTGGTGAATTTAGCTCATAGAATGGATTTTATTAATTTCTATGTCTTCTAATAGTCTTGTAATAGTTGGACTTTGGATCATGGAATGCAACTTAGTCGATTCTATGCGCTAAATTGTCGAATCTTTTAATTTTACCTCGTAGAACAGAATTTATACTATTTTAACAGTAATTCCCATCGAACCTTGTTAAAGTCATAAAAATCGTCATAAGAACCTCTTCTCGCCATTACTTTTCCATCGTTCCGCGTGTCCTTCGTTCCAATTCATTCTATCACTTCACTTGATTTCGAGGGGGATGCCGTTGAAATTTTATGCGCGTCTGCTTCGTCCGCTTGGATTGATCGACCTTGCCGGGCTCCTCAGAATCTCGTGCCACAACAGGAATACATTTAATGGGCCATTGAGCATTACTCGACGAAGGTCGAGCGACCGAAGTCATAAGAGATATCTGATAAGAGAAAAGAGACCTAAGTGGTAAGAGAGCCGCATTTCAAAGCGATCGATCTCAGCGACGATTCCTCGTGTTCGAACTTTTCAACAAATATGCCGACAAATGCGATAAGAAACGGGGACAAGACGCTTCCACGTGGTGAATTCCTGATAATCACGGTGACCATGACCGTCCGTGTGCGAGGATCCCAGACAGGATGCCGTTCAGCGGGGAAGCGAGCTATATCGCGGAAGTCAAGGCGATATAAAACACCGTCAGTCGAAGGAATGTCGAGGGAGAAAAAAAAGAAAACGCCGTTCCAGGGAAAATAATAACGACGGCGACGGCAGGAGCGCGAGCAGCCAGACACATCCTAATGCACGCGGACGCTGTCTCGAGGCTTTGGCTCTTACGGATGGGAAAATCTATATCGAGAGACCGAGAGCTCCGGAGCACAGAATGGCTCGGGATGGCATTGTGGGCAAAGCCGTTTGCATACGCGACATAGATATAGCCGCAAGCTCGCTTAAGAGCTTTCAATTTCCTTTGTGTGCTCGGGAATGGTCCGTGTGTTGCCAGAAAGTGGATACGCGTCGACGGGATATTGCTCTTTCTGCGGCTAAACGAGTCTGATGTCCGAGCGACTTTTCGCCGGTCTCGGCAGTCGGGCAGCCGTTCGACGACATTTTTGGCACGAAGTTGTTTTATTTTTATTTTTATTTTTTTAAAATTTCTTCCTTCCTCATAGAGGAAGCTTTGTTTTCATGAAAACAAAAAATCGAGTTTTAAATGAAAACGCGTTCGGAATTTTCCAAAACATCGGAAAGTCATATTTAGATAAAAATGTCTGTGATAAATTGAACGTCTTATAACGTGAGAAGGGCTTGAGCTATCGAGCTGAAATTTTTGAGATAGGTAGAGGGCTGAACCCTCAATGTTTGGTTACATTTTTAACAAAAAATGTTACCAAATGTAAGCAAAAATGTAACCAAAAAATGTAACACTCATAAAAATTTTACGCTATTTTTTGTTATTGGTACTACCGAAACCTCGCGGTGTTTGACTTTTGGCTTTATTAACACTAGGAGAAGGCTCCAATCAGGGCTTCATAGAATTTATTCCATTCCATGGGTAAATCTTCTAATGTTTGGACTTTAACTCATGGAATGCAATTTATCCTATTCTATGGGCTAAAATTACTAATGGTTGAATTCTAGCTCCTCGAATGGAATTTATATTATGTATGTGTGAAAAATTAAAACTCTTATAACTTGAGAACAGCTTAAGACAGCAAGCCGAAATTCCTAAGGTGGGTCGAGGGGTGAATTCTAAATATTTGGTCACATTTTTAGCGAAATGCTTTCGCCCATACCAATTTAACGTTTTTTTTTTTTGCCTTTACCGAAACTTCGCGATGTTTGACTTTTGGCTTTATGAGCTCCGAGACAAGATTCCAATTAAAGCTCGCTGCCTTCGACCTGTATCGACCTTCGAGCTCTCGCCGAATTAACATTCTAAGCCCGGAGCTTCCAGGTGAATATAACTCCGTCTTGATAGTTATACACTTTCCTCCGGCGCACTCTCAAGGTTCCAGGAAGCCACTATCGAGTCGCGATTGTAAATTTATTCGATTTACGAGTTCGCTTCCTTTATTCCTACCCTTAATTCCAATTTTCCGTCGCACGGCGAGTGAGGGGATCGAGCGGATAAATTTACGAGTGTCGCCTCACCGAGACTTTCGAAAACAATCGCGACTTATGCACCCGGCTGTTCGAGGTCGAGGTTATCCTGGTAAAGCAACGGCGCCGAGCGGCACCGAGCTACCAGGATAATTCCTCATACCCGGGCTTTCCCCGCGACTGCATTCGGCTCGAGGTATTCTGGCTTCGTGCCAGTACCGTGCAAAAATGGGTTATTGATCAATCCCTGTATCTCCCAGCTATCTCTAGCTTTTTTCGCCTATATGTATACTACAACCTTGTGGCCTTTCCCAATTTTTTTTTTTTCTTTTTTTTTTTTACGTGCTTCCTCGCTTGACCGAGGGATTGGGGAGAACGCAACGGGGTTTAACGCACGGTGGATTATTGTTTATTACAAAATCTTTTGATCAATACCATCTTCATTCCCGGGCGATTCTGTTCGTTGCCAAAACCGCGAAAAATATAAAACTGGCAACGAAAAAAAAGTTTTTTTTTTCCCGTTAGGAAAATTTAACTTCGGGCTAAAACTTGTGTTCGATTCGCGTTCAGGGCGGAAAAATACGTGTGGTATAAATAAATATGCGATCGATAATTTTCTTTAAGCCGTTCAATTTTAAGAGGAAAATTGTCATATATTTTACGATTTTCATTGCCTTGAAAAATCCTTTGATGGATAGATAGATAGGTTTTTTTATTGAGTCCAGGGATAAATTCTCTAAGGACCGGTGTGACACAAGCAGAGCAGAGCTAGGCTAATACTAATAGAAATAGAAATTGGTAGCAAGGTGTAACATAATAGTACAGGCAAAATGACGTTGAGCAGAAATACAAATGAATTATAGTATAGCGTGAGACAGTACAGTGCAGTGAAGATAAGCGTAAAACCAGCGCAGCATAATAGGCTGTAATAAGTATCGATCGCATAGCAATGTAGGCTTTAATAATAATAGTAAAAATAAATGAAAAAAAAATTTTTAAATAATAATAATAGCACAGTATCGAAATAAGCGTATAGTAATGGCCGTAATTCAGCCCCCCGCTTCAACCCGTTCCCGAGAGAGGAGATGCTGTAAGAGAAGTCTCGAGTGATGGCGTCTCGGTTTGACAATATCGTAACTCCTCGTTTCGCAACTATTTCCCTTGTACTTTTATCCCGTTCAGCACCAATCGGCCTTACTTTACTTCCAACTTTTCTCGTCAACATTTTACTTCCTTTCATTCTGTTCAGCGCAAATCGGCCAATTATTTCACTTCCTACTTTTTTCGCAAAATTTCATTTTCTTTTATCCCGTTTAGCGCAAATCGGTTAATTATTTTAGTTCCAACTTTTTTCGCAAAAATTTTATTTTATTTTATCCCGTTTAGCGCAAATCGGTGAATTATTTTAGTTCCAACTTTCTTCGGCAAAATGTTATTTTATTTTACCCGTTTAGCGCAAATCGACCAATTATTTTACTTCTAACTTTTTTCACAAAAATTTAATTTTCTAATGTTTTGTTGTTCTTTTGTTTTTGTTGCAGGTTCAAACAACGACGAGTGAGTAACAACATCAGAGGGTCCCCGATGGACAATTTTATTTTACCTTTCGTTTCGGCAATCACAAGAGGATCGCCGTTTTGGAAGTATCGCGTATGATTTACTGTATATGACAAACGCAGAAAAAAAGTGCGTCATCGTTCGGTGTCGTGAAAGCGGCGTTAGTGCGGCCGAGCGGTCGATGATACAACCGGTATGATAAACGAGCCCCGTGCCGATATGCGCGACGCGAAGTATTCACGCGTTCCCGGTTTCCCGTTTCCTCTGGAAGTCCGAGATAACGTTCGGTGAATTTAGTTCAACCCACGCGTTCCGCACGTGGCTGGAGCGTCGAGAGTCCCGTTTGGTCCACCGACAGCGGATCCACTTCCCCTCTCTATCGGTCAACGAAATAAGATAATACGGGTCGTCTTGTATTTCGGGGTTCCCCGATGTAGTCCATCAGTCACGGTTCATCTCCCCAAGACCACGATGGTCCAGCGAGCGTTTCTACCCACCCACGTTAATTTTGTCGAGCTCGGAAAATTCATAAATTTGTTTTCATTAAATAATAATTATTATCGAAGTTTAATTAGCGACAATATTTTTATTACATCGAACGTCGCTTAAAATCATAATAAAATTTAATCACCGTTCCGGCGAATATAATTCTCTTACCGCAGTCGACCGCGACCGAGTCTATCTCCGCTCCGTGCAATATTAACCACCAAAGAAAATATTGAAAAATTTTTTATTTTCATTTTTTAACCACCGCGTTGGCATTTTATATTTTGGGGTGTCCCCGTGTCAACCTTTAGTCGCAATTAATTTCCCAGACTACTATGGTCCAGTGAGTGTTCCTGGCCACGCACGGTGATGGTCGAGATCGGGAAATTATTACATTTTTTTTTTTATTAAAAAATAATTATTATCCAAGTTTAATCATCGATAATATTTTTATTACATCGATCGTCGCTTAAGATTGTAATGAAATTTAATCACCAGACCGACGAGTATAAATCTCCTACCGCAGTCCGCCGCAACCGAGTCTATCTCCTCTCCGTGCAATTTTAATCACCGAATAAACTGCATTAACGTTTACAATTTTATTTAAGAAAATGTTTCACCTCCTTGGAATTTTTATTGCAACGGTCGAGCCGCGAAACTCTCGGTGCGTGCGAAAATATATTCAAGCCCAGCGACATGCGCCCGATCGTCTTTTATCGAATTTACGAACCGGAGCTTGAACAACAACGCGCGTAGTTTGCTAAACAAGTGTATTTAACTGGAAAGCCGCCGTTGCGGTCGGCCTGAGAAGTTTCGAAAGGAAGAGTGAAGAGAGCAGCGGAGAAGGTGCGCGCGCATTCACCGTCGCTCGCTTCGAGTCGCTGCACCGCGGCCGGGACGGGTTTTGTTCGGCTGCCGTACGACATCTGAAGGCTGAAAGTCGAAACTCCAGTGCGGCGGCGTGCGTCGCGGGGTGATCCGTCGCACGGGGTGACGTTGACGGTCGATCGCACGATCGCTGTCAGAAGCGAGCGGAACTCCTTCGAGAAACGACCTACGCACCTGCGACACACGGAGGGACTTCGCCACCTGTTTCTCGTCGCTCGCTCGAAAACTCACGTTCCATCAAAGACCGAAGAAGGAAGCAACGCTGCAGCGGTGATCCGACTGACGTTCCATCGACGACTCCCCGAAGGCGAGCAGAGAATGTCGTCGAGAACGAAGAATCCTGCCGAAATTGGACCGCGCGAGGGTTGAAGGACAAAAACAGTCCGATATCTGTTTCGTCTTTATGAAAAAAAACCGTTATTTTTTTCGTTTAATCGAGGCGATTTTCTGCGCGGTGCAGTTTTGAAGAAAAAAAGGGGTTGAAGAGCTCGAGATGACAGCGCGTGGGTGAACTTTACGTGGGTGTTTGAATGAAATGTCACAAGGCTCGCCAGTGACACATTTACCGTGCGGAATAGAATAAAGTTTCCACGCTGTGATCATCGAGAAAAGAAAAGGGGGTTCGAGGCATTCGTGCGTGAGGAGAAGAGCGGAACCGATAAACGATGGGAGTGAGTCGGGAAACGCTGCGAACCTTTATCTCGCCGGATTCCGAGAGTCTGGCCTGGATTCCCGTGGATTCAATGGCGTTTCGAGGATCGCATAATTCGCGCGATCGGCGATGATATAACTTTCGGCGATCGAATGACTACGGAGCTCTCTGAAAATCGGCGTTGAACATCTGTGGGAAGAAAAGGAAAAAAAAAATTCAAAGTAACGCCAGAGTTCGTCATGAACCAATTTTTCAATCTTCGAAACAGAGCCCTTCAGTCGCTGATACTGGGATTGGTGCTCTTGACTTTCTACGCTTACTATCGTACGACTGTCAATGAGATTCGCCCTTTTGCAGCGGCGCGAAACAGCAGTGAGTAATTTCTCGTGGTAAAAAATAAATGAGAGCAAAGTTTAAAATTTGTTTTGCCGAACGTTTGCCAGTCCTCGAATTCCTTTCGTACGTGCCCTCGCAATGATTCATGCCTTTATTTCTATCGTATCGGGTTTGTTATGATTCTTTAGAGTATTCGGAATTTGATAAGCCACCATTTACAATAATATTTAACTTGTGACATGCCTCGACGTGATTCACGCTCTTTTAGTTAATCCCAGTTTACTTTGTTATGATTTGGTGGAATATCGTGAAATTCGATAAGCCAAGATTAACAATAACATTCGACTTGCAACTGACTTAGAGCCACCTGACTGATTGAATTTATCGTCGCTGTATTTTTCACTTGCTTTAAAAACATTAACTCTGCGCTCAATTTTCCACATACCGTACGATTGCAATTTATTGGACAAATTAATCGCTTGATTAAATTGAAATTAAAGTTCCAATTGGTAATTTTCCCCAGCTTCAGCCTCGGCTGTTAATTGAAGACCTTGTTGAACGAGACAATACTTTTCATCATGTCCATCCCCATTCAGTCTGTTCTGACTCTTTGTAATATATTTGGCTTGCAACTGGCTCCGAGCCACCTGACCAATTGAATTTATCATCTCTCTATTTTCCACATTTTTTAAAATCAGTTACTCTGCTCTTAATTTTCCTCATACCGTACGATTGGAATTTATCGGACTAATTAATCGCGTCATTAAATTTAAATTAAAGTTCCAATTGGTAATTTTCACGAGCCACAGCCTCGGCCGTTAATCGCAGACATTGTCGGACGATGCAATAATGTTTATATTTTCTACTACAATAATTTAATTCCAGGTCGTCCAATGCTGATCGAGGTTCTCCGCGGACCGACGAACATCAGCGCGGACAGCGTCTCGATGGCTCTTTCCTCGAAGAATTCAACTCTCGAGTCGTCGGTTCCGAATCCTCCAGTTCCGGGAACTCTGCACAATCCTACGAGCTTCGTTTCCGTTATACTACCGTCGGCTCCGGTCGGCCCGCAATCGGCGTCTTCCTCGAGTGCATCGACGAACTCTCAGTCAAATTCCAACGATACTCTCGCAATGCAGCGTCCGACGAAGATAAACGACATGTCACTGGGCAACAACGTAACGACGGGTACGTCGGCGTCGGGAACGCCTTCGTGGGGCGACACGGCCCGAGCGATATATCAGTTCGGTCACGACGTCCAAGTGCCGGACAGGTGTCCGGACTACGGCAAAGACATGGACCTCGTCATCGTGATAATGTCGGCGCCGAGTCACATCGAGGCCAGGACGGCGATAAGGCAGACCTGGGGTCACTACGGTCAGCGACGGGACGTCAGCGTCGTCTTCATGCTCGGCTCGACGAGGGACAAGAAGATCGAGAAGTTGTTGCAGCAGGAGCAGAGACTCTACGGCGACGTCGTAAGGGGGAGGTACGTCGATTCGTACTCGAATCTCACGCTGAAAACGATATCGAGCCTCGAGTGGGTGAGCACGTATTGCTCGGAGGTCAAATTTATGCTCAAGACCGACGACGACATGTTCATAAACGTGCCACGATTGTTGTCGTTTATTTACAAACACACGAAAGAGAGGAACGTGATATTCGGAAGACTGGCGAAGAAGTGGAAACCCATAAGGAACAAGAAGAGCAAGTACTACGTCTCGCAGGCGCAGTACAAGCCGGCTGTCTTTCCAGACTTCACGACTGGACCGGCTTATCTGCTGTCCCGCGATGTTGTCAACAAGCTGTATGAGGCTGCGCTGGATCAGACGTATCTCAAGCTCGAGGACGTGTTCACGACTGGCATCGTTGCTCACAAACTCGGCATCAAGAGATCGCACGCGAACGAGTTCTTGAACAAGAGGATACCGTACAATCCTTGCAGCATTCAACGAGGCATCAGCATACACATGGTCAAGTACAGCGAGCAATTCGATCTCTGGAAGAAGCTCCTCGACGGCAAGAGCAAATGCAAGTGATAACGGGCGGCCGCCGGATTCCGCGAGAGGCGGTGATCCATTTATCTAGGATCTGTTTCGTTCGCTCGGTACAACATATCGACGAAATTTTTTTTTATTATAAAAATGTATTTCTCACTCTCGAGGATACAACTCGAAAACGGTTTTTCGTTCCGCAAACACGTGCGCATACACGGCTCAAACGACTACTATACCCCTCAGTGATAAATATAGATAACCGAAATGATGATAGAAAAAAAAGGAAACTGAGATAGTTGAGGTAAAGAAGATACACTATAAACTAGCTATGTTTTTTTTTTATAGTACAGAAACTCTATATTGAGTTTATTTACACTGTCGGTTATGTTAGCTTAAATTTATAGCGCAACAGAGTTAATAATAAGCGGGTAGTGATCGGTTGCCTCCATAAATTTGGCAGTGAGGAATCGGAGCTCAATATCCGCGAGGCTTTAGTTTCTCAAACATCAGAGATTTTCGTTCGGCATACTTTGTGCAGTGCCAAAGTACGTGGTCTATGTCCTCGTTATCAGCACCGCATAAGCAGCTCGGTTCATAAACTATTCCTAGCAGCGATAGGGAAGCCTTGAGAAACAAGCTATGTTAGTATTAATAACGCGTTACACGAAAGGTGTTTGCGTACTTCGGAACTGCACTGATCTAAAGCTTGTTTTTACAGTATCCGCGATGTAGGAAAAACTATTCGTATTTTTTGTTATCAGCGCTTTGAGGATAACTGCGTCACTGGCAATCTTCGACTGTGAGTCGAGACGGTATCTCGTGTATAAGGAAGTCGCTAGATTCCACGATAGAGTGACAAAATTATCGGGCAAAAAAATGTTGATTATAGGACCGATCAGTAGTGCCATAACGAATTAAGATTCCAGACCATAGAGATCCGCCTTCCGTCGTGAGGAAGGTGATTCAATCGCTTATTGCCTGATGAACTCATGGTATAGTCAATAACCGCGTTGCCCAGTCTAGAATGAAACTAGTGTCCCAATTATCGAACCCGCAAGTCTGATAACTCGCCGATCAACTGAGAAACGATTAAATGCCTAATGGTTCGTACCGGTAGAGCTATGGGTCGAGCGTGTAAGAAAATATTTTTGCGCACCGAACGACGGTATCGATAATTTGGACTCCGAATTGATCTGTTGTGTTTTTTTAAAACTGTTTTCCGAACTGTGGAAGTCGCACAAACTTCCAAGTGCCATAGAGTGAGAGGCGAGGAAAAAAATCAGAGTTTTAACTGTGACGTCATCTCGACAAAGTGTTCCTATTGTGACTCTCGAGGGAATAGCTAGTTTATCGTCTTACCGTTGCACGCATCGCGGCTGCTCGCGAAAAATTATCCATTCGATCGACTATAAAAAAATAAAAATAAAAAAGTACGTCAAGTATTTAACGAACACAAAATAAGTCGAGCGGCAATTGTCGGCTCGCGAGAGCAATCGAGTCGTCGGTGTATTCAAGGTCTTGTTATTCGTTGCGGGAGATCGAAAAAAAAAGTCGCGAGCATCCTTGGCACATTTTTTTCGTTCGGAACGCTGAGGACAAACGATATTTAGCGCTTATTAGGCGGCATTTATAATGACTGTCACGATTTAATCGTTGTAACGGTGCCTACGCCCATCACTCGGGTCCACCATAATTTAAGCGTTACTATAATAATGTATCAATATCTAAATTTATACATAGCGATCGCGTGTATTTGTCCTCGAACAGAACCTCGAGGTGTCGAAGACTTGTTTTTTCTCATTTTTAATTGTCGATGGAGAAAACATTCACGAATCTCGCACCACGTGTAAATAACGTTGTATTAAAAATGTACTTAACGAATTTATATATACATATATATATATTATACAGTATTGTAAGATATACGCCTCGCTACGTAACGGTGCACCGCGTGATATGCTATTCTTCTCTCGTTGGAGATATCATGACGAAAAAAAGAAACTTGGCTGTAGACGAGCCTCGATACTATAGGCCTACAAACCGGGCCATGACTTATTGTTTCCATTCCTCTATTGTTCATTCGCTAAAACATTGTTCGAGCGTGAGCTCGCATTTTATTTTTATATTCATATCTATCGTTAATCGACGAATTTTTTTAAATCTATGTGAGAAAGTGTGCTCAGTTGTTTTCATTTTTTATTTTATTTTAAAGAACGTTTCTCAAGCCCAAAGATACGTGTGAGGAAAAAAAGAAAAACCTCTTCCGCGAGCTCGATACGGAGCACGAAACTTGCGCGTCAATTTGTATAAATACAAAAATCATCATCGTGAGGAATGAACGGTGCGTTTCGGGAATGAGAGAACATTGCGAAAGAGGAAACGTAAATGTGTTTATCGTCGATCGCTCACGCGGATACTCCGCGACTATAAACTCCGTGTTGGGAGAGTTGTAAGATACTTCTACTCGAAGACCTAATATATACACTACCATTGGAATTTCTTTTTATGTTTTTTGAATTCCAATAACATGTACGATGTATATTTTTTATTTTACTATATTAAATTTTTTCTTATTGATATCTATTTTTTTTCGGACTACGTGGGCGATGAGTTGTAGCGATGTTATTGCGTTTTCCCCGATATTGTCATGTATATAGACCATTAATATTTCGGCTTTTCTCGCTCGGCGCGTGTTTCCCACGTTACGAAATCGGTCGAGCTCTCTCTATTAATGTGGCAAGGGTCGAGATTGCGCAAAGATCTGGCTACCGTGGTATAATTGACTGCAAATACGCGAAATGAATGTCTATGTAATCCGGGGAAAACGTGTCAGCGACTGAGGGGCGAGCTCGTTTCCCCACCGGGCCGAGAGACGAGACTGCGCGCCAAGACTGCGACGACGATTTTAATGACGCTTTCGCCAAACGCCGGACGAACGACGGTGGACGCTCGGGGGAAGAACAGCGAAACCGACGATCCACCGCAAACTCGGTGCAATGCCGATCCACCCGCGCGAATGGCGGATAAATTAAAAGCGTTTTACCTCCTCGGTCCCGGCGAGGATGAGCGGTTTTTACATATTTTTAACCGGTTGCGAAATGCACCGAACGAGTGGAAACTACTCTGGCGCATCGCCGTTCCGAGCCTATCGTATACATAGTAGAGAGTATAAAATTACACTCCGCGGTGATCCACAGATCTATCGCGTGTAAAGAATGTAGGCTATGCATTTTTTTTTTCATACTTGTGCGCTCACACGCCAGCTTGTTTTGTCTATTTTGTAGGATACTCTCTTTTTATGCTCAGGATTGAACTATACATCTATCGTGGGAAATTGATTGACTTTTAAAGAACGGCGATAAAATATTTTGCTTCTTCGTAGAGGAAGCGATGTCATGAAAAAAAGAAAAAAACGAGGTTTTAATGTAAGAATAGTTGAAATAGACTTTTACCTGGCGTCCGGATGGACGTGTGTGCGTGACCGACTTGCATCGTTTAAAACGACTATTAACTCGGAAAAGGTTTGAGCCCATTCCGTCCAATTTTTACGAAAATCGCGGTCGAGTTGGAGATTTTACGGGATTTTGAATGCTTTTTTTTATGTCAGGTATTTCTAACTTGCCAAAATTTTGAGCTGTTGTCACAAAACTGCATATGAATATAATATTTGGACCAAAGACCTTTGATACGGAATTTGGTAAAAATCTATCCAAGGTAAGATTTTATGGGATTTTGATTTTCTCGAAAGGTCACTAAAAATGGTTCGTATTTAATTTGTAATCGCAGCTCCTTCAATGCGGATGACCGCGCATGAATATTCTCGGCCGTAATTCTCCGGAAGTTGCGAGGATCGCTCGCCGACGGCCTTTCAATAAAATTTCTCATCCGTTACGTCATAATTTTTCTCGATAAAATGCTTTCACCAATAAGATTTCTAAATTACTGAACATCCGAGCTACCTTAGTCGGTGGAATTTCAACGATGCGTAATCTAATACGGTTTATGGTAATGCCGTTTCGGGACTGGTGAAACCTAAAAGTCGATGAAATCTCACGGTCGTCTTGGGAATCCAAAGATCTCGATTCCAATCTAATCACGATAAGCAGGGCCGCAATAGCAATATTTTTTTTTGCAACCCAATCTATTGGGCGGCATCTTGTATGATGGGAACCTTACACGAATGAAATTGGAGCAAGTTCGTGGCTTAAACAAAAAATAAAAAATAAGAACCCGTTCCAATAATGAACTCGAAACTTTTCAATGATACGGAGAGTGAACTCGCGTGCAAACTTGACTACAGGCCTGTATCTCGTTTTTCCAAGATAAAGGTCTCTCGGACCTCCCGTCTCACGAAGCCGAAAGGCCTCCGCCGGAGATATGAGACTGCCCGTTTGCGAAACTCGACAACCCTGCATGAAAAAAAAATGAAAAAAAAAAACAGAACCCGGGTAAACCTTACCTGGACTACAATCGATCAACCGGTTTTGCCGGTTTCCGACCTTTCGTTTTCCACGCGTATAGTGTGTTCGATGGCTCTATAGTATTACATCGGCTTAAACAGTAATTGATATTATACCTGCATTTCGTGCAACACGATGCAGCCGTGGTAACGATCATCGATCCTTGAAAACGTTTCGGTGGAAAAAATTTTAAATCTTTACCGTCCTTCGACGATTCGGTGGAGTTAATTCAATCTTTCCGTTTATTATAATTTCTCTGACGTACGAAAGGTCCGCGGTGCCGCTTGTAACTGCGATATCTATAGTGGTAAAAGTTTGGAGTCGTGCCAACGCGCGTGACGTCGAGAATCACCGAGCGTTCGCTCGCCTGTGCGAACAATGGATTATAATGCACGATTTAATGCATGTAATTAATTTAAATAGACGGGCAGACTTTGCGAGCGGGGAGTCCCTTAATACAAAACCCGAGTGCTTCCGCGCTTCCTCGTCTGCAATCAGGCGAATTGGTGGATTTCGAAATTCACGAGATGAGCAGGACTCGTCCCGAATACTTCGCCGAGCGAGGTTTTGTGTACACGCCGGTGTACCGTTTCCGCAACGAAAATCCACCGTGCAACCCAGATCGTTGCAGCATTTCGCGTTTCGGAACGATACCTCCACGGACGGAGTGGAGGCATCAAAGTTTGCAACGGCATTGTGCGAGCAAACGAGCTGGGAAACATTAATCGCGATTGTTGTCTGGTCGGAACTTTGCAAATTTTACGAGATAATGAGAACGCTACGAGCTGAGAACTTACTCGGAGACAGATTCGATAGGGACGATACTGTATATTAATATATTTTGTTTAGTTTAAAATATTTAAAATGTTTTTAGTTACAAAAACTAAAAATGTTTTTAGTTACAAAAACTAAAAATGTTTTTAGTTACAAAAACTAAAAATGTTTTTAGTTACAAGAACTGAAAATGTTTTTCGTCGAAACATGCTTTCGAAAAACATTCGATCAATCTGAAGAACTTTTTAAAAAATGCATATCTTTATTTGCCCTTCTTTGACACCTTTGTACATTTTTATAAAAAAAATTATTTACTAAAATTTAAGAGTTATATTTCTCGTTATTTTAACTTCCACGAGGCAGTGGTAGTTAAACGATCGTTATTCAGCACATTGGTGCTGACTTCAATTTCAATAGTAGTCTTTTTTACAACTACTATATACACGATATTCTTTATACGATACATCTTTTAAATGGCCGGTATATTTCCAGTTGAGTTTTGAGCATCGAGGTTGACCGAGCGAGTGCTCGACTGATTTATCCGCGCGAGAAAAAAATTCGCGATTTCTCACCTCGAATAAACTCAGTCGGTAAAAGACTGTAATGAATTTCATCAATGATGTTTATCGTGCACGGTAAAAAAGTACATTTAAAAGCCATGCACGGTAAATAAGCCACATTGAAATAGTTCTTTGCGATACGAGTGCGGTAAAGCGGACTTTATGAGAAGGCTGCGAGGTGAGTCGAACGAGCCGCACGAGTACCACAGGAGCACGAGCCGAAGGCGAGTGCTCTCTGGGCTACGAGTGCGTTTCGGGCGAGTGCTGTCTGTGGTACGAGTGCGAC
>JAPYZD010000265.1:0-42958 GCA_030522725.1 Ichneumoninae sp. B BG-2022a | reverse complement strand
TTACGGCTCGTTCCGCTGGTAGTCATTACGGCGAAACAGGAAGAGATCGCTGGCTGCGCGCGCACGACGACTGCCGCGAGCGGCCTAGACGAATTTTCTTTTCGATGTTTTCGTCACTTTTTTTTTATGTGTGTTTTTACTTCTGGTATCCGGGAGGGTCGCAGTCGACGAGTCGCATCGCATGTCACAAATTGCGACAAATATTTCACGCAATCGTCATGATAACGAAATTGCGCGATTATTTACGCTCGTTGGCCGTGATTCGAGATATACTAGCGCGAGGTTGAACGAGCGAATGCGGAGAGCCCGGAACAGCTATCACAGTCACCCTTTTCCGACACAGTGAAACATGCTCGAGCGTTTAATTGACATTTATCTCAAGCTTTTTTGCTTATCAACCAACTGATTTTTAACTAAAATAAATTGTAAAATTATCTTTGGTGTAAATTGTTATTGTTCGGAAGATTTAGTGAGTTTAAAATGTTCAGTACATTTTAGTTAAAGTAATTTAATTAGTAATTATAAATAAAATACGTTTGCACGTGTAATTATCACTTCTCTCAAGCTCTTTTCTTTCTTGTCAACGAACCGATTTTTAACTAAAAAAAATTGTACGATTATCTTTGGTATAAATTGTAATAGAAAGATTTAGTAAATTTTGAACTTTCAGTAAAATTTTGTGAAAATATCTTACTTAATTGGTGATTAACGTTTGCCAGTACAGCAAAACATGTTTGGACGTTTAATTAATGTTTCTCCTAACTTTCTTTCTTTCTTATAAACGAACCAACTTTCAACTAAAAAAAATGTAAAATTATTTTTGGTACAAATCCTAATAGTTAAGAAGATTTACTAAGTTTAGAAATTTCAGTAAACTTTAGTAAAAGCAGTTTAATCAATTAGTTATAAAATTATTAATTAACCAGTAATTGGTAATTTTGGTATTTTTATTTTAGTAAAACTACTAAAATATTGTTACTAAAATGTGAAGTTTTGTGGACAAGAAATATTTGTCAAAAAAGCTTGCTACAATATTCGTGTTCGTCTTCTTTTTATTTTAATTCTCATTTAACAGAATTCCATCGAAATCGTGTGTATTCTCAAAGATATGTTCGCGAAGAATTGCCTCCGTCTTCTGTACATCGAGGTATAATACTGTTAGCTGCGACGTTCGAGAGATCCGGCGTCGATCCGTTACGTAAGTTGCTCTCCGAGCGTTGAAACAACTCTCGAGAGCGGCGGTAAGGCGCGCGTTACGTGTGCGCGGTTTCCGCAAATTGCTATGTAGGATGTGCAGGTGGGCCGTCCGCGTTGGATCCAACCGGGTGTACCTTCGAGGGGAGCTTAGACGTCTACTTCGACGACGAACCTCTCTTCCTCGTTCCTCGCATCGAACTACTGTAGTTCGATGAATTTCCTCGAGACAATCCGTTCTCTTCTTCTGGAGGTTCGATACTCGGGGATAGCGTTACGGTAAATTTAACCCTTCACGTACGGGAGATTTGTCCGATCCGCCTTGCCTTCTTTTGGCCACAGTAACGATGCGGATGTTTGCAATCATTTTTTATTTTTTTGTTTGCCGTCGAACAAGCTACACTTGGAGGTATCTGAAAAAAAATTACCGGACAATTGACTCGTTGCGCCAACCAATCGATGAATTGATTGGACCAAAAGATCAATTGGTTGCCGAGCAATCGATCGATTCAATCGATTCGTTGGGCCAAAGGATCAATAAACTGTTTGGGCCAACAGATCCGTTGATTGACGAATAATTGATTCGTTGACCCAATCAATCCATAAAGTGGTTGGATCAACGGACCGGTTGATTGCCAAACAATCGGTTTGTTAGCCCAATCGATAAATTGATTGGGCCGACAGATTGGTTGAATGCGGAAGAATCGATCTGTTGGGCCAACTAATCAATAAATTAGTTGCGCCAACAGATCGATTTGATGGACCAAACACTCAATAGATTGATTGGCCTAACAGATCGGTCGATTGTTGAACAATTGATTCGTTGAGTCACCAAATCAATAAATTGGTTTTTGCATCACTCTTCAATTCTTCAAAATCAGCCTAGCCCGTATTTTCCATTCTCCCCCAATCGGCAGTCCCTACAAGTGGATCAAACAAGTGTATAGAAACGATATAATACAAATCACCTTTATCTCTCTACCCCGATTTGATCGCACAGTGGGATTATGATAGTAAAATCCTGACCGTATAATCTCCTGTATCGAGATAGTATTTGGGTCAGCGTGGCACGAGAGCGAATCGGTTTCGCGTTACCGCAGAATGAATTGGAATTACCGAGCGGCACCGACCGAGAGGCGACGAGACAGTAGGATACAAAGCGTTCGAGGGCCCCGAACACCGGAATTATTGTAATTACAACAATTTATTGTTGCGGGACGCGTACACCGGGGAAGCCCGTAGAAGTGAACGAAGTGACGCGCTACAGAGAAAGACCAGCGATGAGCTGGAAGGGGAAATCGTTAAGTTCGCTCGGCGGGTGCCGCCGGCTGGCGGTGAATCCCCCTTTTTCCAGTCCGCACTCAATCGAACCGTCAACGCCATCTACGAGAATCCACGCGAAACCTCGCACCTCATCCCGGTCGGTAAAATCATCGCCCACCCAATCGTAGAAAATTTATTAATTTTATACGAATTTAACGCCAACCAACTCGAACGTAACGACTCTATAATTTATCGTTTAAACAGATCGTTTTATAATTACGATAAATAATCCATCGATCTCCCAAGCGATTTGTCAGATTGGGTCTATGAATATTCAACTTTCAATCGCACTTATCTACAATTACTATTTCGCACCCGATCAATTTTGCAGACAGATCGACATACGAGTATATCGGTATGCAAATTCTGGACGATGAAAGTTATTGAGTTCAGCTTCGGTTTCGGATCGAGCTTCGGTAATTTAATGATTACACATGTTTTTCTTGGTTCGAAAAAAATATAACATTATAAAAATAAAAATGTTTTTATAAAAAAACAAGAATTGTGCCTTCATTTTTTTTTGTGTGAGATTTCTCCTCGAGACTGATCTTTCAATCCCCCAGCTCAAACATAACGACTCTATGACTATGATGTATCTATTGAAATAATTGTTTTGTATCCATCGATCTCCCAAACGACTTGTGATATTGAATCTATGAATATTCAACAGTTAATTGCACTTATTCTTTTGCATCGGATCAATTTCTCGGTCCGATCGATACTACTACTACTAACTTTTATTTATGAATACAACAACTTTCATTTATGAATACAACAACTTTCATTTATGAATAAAATAACTTTCATTTACGAATAAAATAATGAAAAAGTACATGGAATAGACTCGTGGAACGACGATTAACGAAAAAAAAGTTTATCAGCTACACTGTAAAAAAATTTCATTTAAAAATTAATGAACAGTATTGAAAGCTTTTTTTACATAAACCGTTTCTGAAATTTCAAACGCATGTGCGTTGCAATTTTACAATAAAATTTTCATTTTTCATGAACATTTTCGTAAATTTTGCATCAAAAGATTTGTAATTTTAATATCTGGTATTTTTTATTTTACAAGCAAAGTACATTAATGTTTAATTAATATGAGTAACGTCAGCAAATGTCAAGTTCCAGTACATTAAATTTACAATTTATTTTTACAGTGTATTCCTCTACATTTTTATTAATTTTTTGCCGCGGCTATGGCGATGTGGGTAGATCGGCAAGAGTCCGGTGGAGACTCCTCCTCGAGACTGATCTTCGAATCCACCCACACAGCGCAGAGTTCGTCGAGTTCTCTCGTACCAAAGACGAATATACGTTTCTCCGCTGCCCGAGCGGAGGGGGCGAAGGGGGGCGGCGGGGGGCGGAGGGGGGCAGAGGGGGGTTTTCTACCGAGAGAGGCTCTGCCCCCTCATTACCATAACCGCTTCGAACGTCGTTCGTGGGGGTCCGGAGCGTCTTACCTCTAGTGGATGCTGCGGTACAGCCGAGGAGACGAGATGTAGAGAAAGGGTTAAGAAGAGAGATCTCCCGTGGCGGCGCACGCTCGTGACGAGGCCGTGACGACCCCGGGCTCCCGCGCTCGCTCGGGAGCCGACATCGAGGCCTATCTATATTCCGCGAAAAACTTTTACGAACCTCCGTGCGAATAGCCTGGACCCCACTCTCCTCTTCTCTCTCGTGCCAAACCATCGGGTTTCACACCTCGCCGCCGAGAAAAATCAGTTCACGTGCTCGGGGTTCACTTCTATGATAATAAACTGCGCGATGCCGCTCAAACACCTTCGGGGGCCCCGCGAGACCAGTTCGGGCAATCATTTCACCCGAAGGTTCGTGTAACCGGGAGATCATTATCGCCGACTCGCGGGGTTTCTCTTTTGCGGACGAGCGCAAGGGGTTCAAGACTCGGTGAGAACGATTTGAGGAGAATTCTTTTTTTTTTTTGCATCCGTTTATTGATTCATATTCGTTATTTTTATTTTTTCGCTGAACATTTTTTTTTTTTTATGGTATTGGAATTTGTAACGGAAATACAAGTTTTTTATTTTATTGGCTTTGGTTGATTGATATTTTTTTTTCACTAAAGGGTTTTTTTGGGTAGAATTAAGTGTGAGAATGAAACAAAAATTTTCAATTCTCTTGACTTTTTTGTGGCATCCGAAGCGATCGACGCGTGCAGAAAATACCAGAGGTCGCGCACGCGACTCGCGGGATTTCTCTTTTGTGCACGAGCAGAGGGGTTCAACACTTGGTGAGAACGATACGTCGAGATTTTTTTTATTCATTAATTGAATAATTTTTTTTTTCACTGAAGCAATTTTTTTTTATATAGCATTAAAACTGATATCGAAACTAAAATTTTAAAAGAGGTCGCACGCGCAATTTGCGACACTCTGTGAGAATGATTTGTCGAGATTATTTTTTTATTCAATAATTAATTTACAATTCTTTGGTCTCTACATAAATTTTTTTAACATAAGTGAAAATGACAATGAAACTCAAATTTTCATATTTCTCGACTTTTTCATGGAGCATAAAGTGATGCGTGCAGGAAATACGAAACGTCGCACACGCGACATTCGGTGATAATGATTTATCGATAATTTTTTGTTTTTTTTTATCATTAATCGATTGTCATTATTTTAGTTCACTAAAGAATTTTTTTCAAAGCATGAAAACTTCGAAAGAAACGAAAATTTGCAATTCTCTTGACTGTTTCATGGGGAATAAAGTAACGCGTGCAGAAAATACGAAAGGTCGCACACGCGACACTCGGTCATAATGATTTATCGATAATTTTTTGTTTTTTTTTTTATCATTGATCGATTGACATTATTTTAGTTCACTAAAGAATTTTTTTTATAGCATTAAACTTCGAACGAAACGAAAATTTTCATTTCTCTTGACTTTTTCATGGGGAATAAAGTGACGCGTGCAGAAAATACGAGAGGTCGCACGCGCGACTCGCGACACTCCGGGGTGTGCGTAATGTGCGGAGAAGAGGCGAAGAACCCCAACGCGTTCGCGTTCCTCGCTTCCTCTCCGAGCGTGAGGGAGAGAGAGCGAGGGCGAGAGCGCGAACGATGCCACGTTATTACCTTCGTACCTCGGATATTTCGGATAATATCCAGGAATTACCCGTCACGTACGAGCGGACGAGGGCACGTTATTGCAACGAGGAATCGGCCGGGAATAGCGAGAGAAAAAAAAATAAAGGCCGAGGTGCAATTTTCGAGTGAGACGTGAAAGACCCGCACGATCGTCCTTCGAGCACATCGGGGAGGCGAATTGCCACATATATGCCGGGCAGTACGGTATAGACAATCGAGTACGAGAAACTCCTCGATTATTTTAGATCTCTCAAGATAGTCTCGTGAAATATACTTTTTATATATATTTTTTTTTTTTACATGTCGCAATGATATTTATTTTCCATTTTTTTTTCGACGTCCTTTTTTTTTACGCGCACCTGCAACTTCGAATTTGCATATTGTTACGCAGCAACTCAATCTTTGTAACATTTTCTTTTGTATGCGTGATTGAACCAATTAGCTGCAATACGCGTGCTGGTAATGAAACACCACCCGACATTTGAATTCTGCACGTAAGATTCTTCGCCGCCCATACACCTGCGAAAGGAAACATTCGTTCGTAACAATGTTTCCGAAACGCAGAAACGCACTTGCGCAAGACTCCTTTCTTTCACTCTTCGATTCATTCGACGTCGAATTTAATAAAAATATTTTAATGGAAGATTTTAATAAAGATTTATATGATGTATAAATTCGGGATAATTTTCAACACTTCGTTGAAAATGTATTATTTTAATTTTTAGTTACCTAAAAAAAAGTTAGTCCGACGGTCTTTATTTTACTTCCATTGGACAGACGGACCTTTCTTTCTGTCTTCGATCTATCCACACCCAGAAAATAATGTATTTGACGGCCACCGTTTATTTGGTTTAAGTAAAATATTTATTTGATTTAAATAAATATATATTTCTTTTAAATAACTGTTTATTTAATTAAAATATATATTTACTTAAATCAAATAAATATTTTACTTAAACCAAATAAACGGTGGCTGTCAAATACATTTTTTTCTAGGTGCAATGGTGGCTTTAATAAAAAGATCTTGTAGAAGATTTTAACAAAGATTTATATAATAGATCATTTTGAGACAATTTTCAACACCTCATGTTACCTAAAAAAAAATACACAGATTCGTCCTGGAGACAATTGAAACATTTTTTAGTGTAACAATTGGGAAAAATCGTCATATTTTTGCTTTTTCCGTGTCGTTGAGATCTCAATTTTTATTTACCGTCTCGCAAAAAATCTCAGTGCGCAAGAATTTTTTTTTTCATGGTTCAGAGTGAATGAAAAAAGGTCAAACATCGTTCTATCTGAATCTATTGGCTTCTACATATTCCCTTCACCATTCCGTAAAATTAAACACTTTTTATGAGAAATCTTTTCTTCGTTCCGGACGATTCCTTTGGTTCAACGGAGACCCATATCAATTGGCTCTATGAGGAGGCTGCGCCGTCTCCTGTACGCTTGTCCCTCTGCCATATCTCGTTGTCGATGCTGTGGAAATAAAAAATCCAAAGATATAATTAAATTCTCCAAATATTATTTAAAAAATTAATTAAATGGTGAAGGGGTTTTTATTCACTCGTCTGATCCGTAGGTCGAACGGTCCTTTGTGTAGCCTGCGAGGGTGCGCCAAAGCTCGGGTGGCCCTTCGATGGCGAGAGGAAAGTGCGACCAGGTCGGATCGTCGGCAGAAGGGGATGGAATGTTTATCATCCTCTTCGTTGGACCGTTGAAGGGTGCGTTGTCAGCGTACACTGACATACTTTCACTGGGCTTCGGATTACATGAAAAAAATTATCAATTATAAATTATAAGAGTTTGATTATAAAAAAATGGATAAACATGTGTATACATGTATTACCGATACGTATCCGTCTCTTCGGCCGATTCTCGGTATGTTCTTGGCCGCTTTGAGAAAGTAGTCCTCGAAACGACCGCTGCGTCCGACTCTGGGAATATTCTTGGCGATCTTCAAGAAGAAAGCCGGCACCTCGTCAGCTTCCGTCGATGGCCAACTCGTCGCGAGCAAAGCGATAGCCGCAAAGCCGACTTTGAATCATTAAACAAACGGAAACGATTAAGACGGAAGAAAAAAAAATGACAGTAACAAATAAATACATATCGGTAGAAAAAAGTTCGTTTCAAGAAAACAAGCGTACACTATTTTTCCTTGGTAATAAAAAATTATTATTATTAAAATTAGCATTATCCTCGGCCAATCGTTCTGACAGTGTGAAAAAATGTCCAGGCCCGCAAAGAAAACACGTTTTTTTCTGTTTTTCTTTTTTTTGTTGCAAAAATTGATGGAATTCCATCAATAACAAATTAAATAATATATAACAATTAAAAAAATCTTCGACTCACCCAGTACGGCGACATGTCCACGCGAATGTTTCATCATGTTTCTCGATATTTTAGCCTGTAGAAAACAATTCGACAGAGTTAAGAAATTCATTCTTCATCACTGTTTTCACTAAGCCGATTAACCGATAATTCTCGAGGTTCGATTTTTTTAATATTATTTAAAAAAAACCGTTCTAAAAATCGTTTTTTTGTGCGACACTTCCGTGGCAACAGTTGGCGATCGACTGAATGTATTTTCCACGGTAAATCGTTATTCTGAAATCTGGACGGAGTGCCATATAAAATACATTGCGGGTGTCTCTGCGCCGATATATCTTAGACTTGGTATTTATATGTTTGGATTGTCCGTCTCTAGTGGGCTTGAAGATCGACCCGGCTCGCAGCTCTCCAGATCACGTACGTATCGTGCTGATAAACAACCCCGTTGTTCTCTCGTCACGCGTTAAAGTATCGTACAAATAGCACATAAATTTAGACGTACGCAGAAATAGAAAAAAAATACGATAAAAAAATACACAGTGGCGATGTCTTACCTGATAGAGTTGCGATAACTTCTGATACGGATAGTTGGCATCGCCCCTGTTTTATACAAAAAAAATTCGTTGCCAATTACGCAGTCGGAGCATGCACGGAATCGGTGAATTAATTGCCGAAAGTCTAGACAACGAGCGAACATTGCGACGACGAAAAAGCAAATGTCGATGGGTCGAGAGATGTGGGCGAGAGAATCGCTGGCGTGTGGGTTTCGCGGTGTCAATAATTCCTCGTCCGATGTGTGCGATCAAACGCGGCGGAAGGAGATTAATCGACGAGCTCTTCGATACCGGTCGCGAGGCCCTTATGCTGCTGGCGGTTTACATGCACGTGTACGCCATATCCGACGATTACATCTGGAACGGCTACGTGATTCTAATTCCGTTCGATCAATGGCGATCGGCTCGGAGAAGGGAAATTAAGTTGAACCAATGGTGAAGAAATTCGCGTTTCGAAAAACAAATTTTATTGCATTTTTTAAAAGAATAAAGTCCTAATTGTATGATCAATTTTTTTATTATTCTTGTCACATTAAACATTTTTGACAAAATGTTTCATTTTGATGCTAAAATTTTTCATTTTTATACTGAGACGTTCATTTTGATTCTAAACTTTTTCCATGCTAAAAATTTTTATTTTTGCGCATATTTTTTATTTTTTTAATAATTAGTGCCATAGATCGACAAGAAAATTTCCTTTGTGGTAGAAATTGGCAATGTAGGGTGGATGCACCGGTTGCACCACCGGCAGCAATCGTGAACATTTTTCACTACTATTTAATTGGAATCCTTCTGTGCCTTTACTTAATTTTTTCCAACCATTAAAAAAATGCATCGAAATTTATAGAATCATGGAAACGGTTATAGTTTTTACTCAATTGTATTCAGTGACTTGTTCAGGCGAAATTGGTGGCTAAACCTGGTACAGCCACCTGCTTCTTCGTAAACACCGACGACCGGCAAAGTTCGACACATGAGGAAAATTCTCTAAAAGAAAAGGTTTTCAAATTGATTGACACGGTTACGATAATTCGTTTTTTTTTATTGAAACTCTTTGCAGAACATTTTCATAATTAATCCGAAGCCAATTTGGGTTTCTCCGGTCAGTCCGACAGTACATCGATCAGGAGGGTTTCTTAGTTATTTTTTTAGATGCGATTGACATCTCGATAACGTCTGAGGGTAAACAAGCGGATTTTTTGGGGTTGTCGGATCTTCGTTCGAAGCAGTTCAAAGGTTGTTCAAAATACATCTTCGGTCGGCACGCCAGAGTTCCGCTGTTGTCGGCCGTTGTCGGGAGAGGCCTCGATCGGTATCTCAGCTTCAGTTGGATTCCTGGCGACCGAACCAGGCGCTGCAGGTCTCGCTGGCGACCTCGCACATCGTGGTAAGAGCCCGGCTGACGACCTCGTAGTCTGCTGAAATATCGGCTGTTGAAATTCATTGGAAATCAAAATAAGGTAAACGTGCCAATGACTGGACACAGCCTAGTTACCGGACAACTGGTTCGCAGACTTGAGTTTACAACGAACACAATGGTCACACCCAGAAAAATAATTTATTCGACGGCGACTGTTTATTTGGTTTAAGTAAAATATTTATTTGATTTAAATAAATATTTATATAATTTGAGTAACTATTTACTTAATTTAAATAAATATTTATTTAAATCAAATAAATAGTTTACTTAAACAAACAAGTTTACTTAAAGCAAATAAACAGTCACCATCGAATAATTTTTTTTTCTGGGTGCAAAAGACTGCAGTTACTGTCAAAAGAGTATCCGCAATTAGCGATCGATATGCATGCGAAAGATTGGCATAAAGCATGCCTAAATAAAAATTTGATTGTTATATTTGCTTGAGCACTAATCGATTTTTGTGCCGAGACTGGTAGGCGAAATCGTGAATAGACAGACCCAGTAGGAGAGAGCGGGCCAAAATGGGACATTGGGGCAAAACTTGAATTTTCCAACAGTTTTTGGAAATCCGGATTTTCAACCCCATTTTGCCCCACTTATCACCACGACCATCAATCAAAGAGTTATTGGAAAAGTGCGTTTTGCCCCACTGTCCCGTTTTGAAAAATGAGATTTTCGAAACGGGAAGTGCCGCATTTTCCGGATGACGTCACTTCCGGTCGAAAAATGAGATTCTTCGGATTGGTTGGGGTTGTGTTGGCTGCTTTTGATGCAACATATATAATGTCTTATTTTATGAATATACATGTTTTATTGGAGAAGTTAATAGAATACTGTTCTTATTCGTTGCCACGATCTGGTTGAATTCGCGGAGAATTACTATCGGAATTTGCGACTGTCCCAAAAATTGGGACACACCCGTAAGTAGCTGCCCTGCCCATTGCTGGTACCTTTACATTTCCCAGCATTTTCGTGAATAAGTATTTTTCAAGACATTGCAAAAGCATTTGATGTATGTGTTTTGAAATCTACGAACTCTAACGATGAGATTGGTGACCGTTGTTTGTGAAAATTATCGATGCACGATAGCGAAAATTGTGTTGGAAGATTGATAACGCCTTGAATGTCCGGCCATTGGTACGTTTGCCGTAATCGGCCGGAAATTTAAAGAGGATTTCTCGCTTACCGGTGACGGTGCTGGCACGCTTTCCGAAGATGCTGCCGTTGAACGGCGGCTTCCTGTAGGCGGATTCCACTCCGACGAAGGCCACGACGGCGATGACGACCAGGACGACAAAAGCGAGACGTGCGGAAACCATTTTTTCTTGATTTTTTGAACTGCGGATTCTTCCGGCGATGAAGCAGGTGATCCTGTCTGTTGGACTGTCGGGGATGCTGTGCGAATCCTGAGGAAGAACCTGACGCTTTTATACCGTCGACGTGCCGCCGCCGGAAGGCTTGACAAATCACAACGTCAGACGCAATCGCAGGAACGTCACCCGCACAAGCAAAAACGATAATAAGGAACATCAATTCAGCTTCGATGTTCTCGAATCGTGCTGTTTTCCGAAACAAAATTTAAGGCGAGGCGCCTCATATTTTTACGTCTACGCAAAACGATGAATCGATAGGTTGAACTTTGAATTTCGCTCCTTTTAACGTTAACATAACTATGCAACAATTTTTAATTTGTTGATTAGTTTTAATCTTAAATTTTTGTCTTAAAATTTTATCTTTAACTTGAAATTTAATCTTAAAATTTTAATCCTAAAATTTGAGTGAATTTTAATCTTGAAATTTGGGAAGAAATTTCAGGAATTTTGATATGTGAATTGTTGAGTGACATTTTTTTCAAATATTGTAATTCGGAGCGAACGTTTTTATTCTAAGTGTCGAGTAGTTGTGGTTATTATTTTTATGAATTTTTTTTAGAGTCTTCGGGATTGAAGAATTGTGAGAAAGTGTTTTTGTAGTAATACCTGTGCTTTGACGGAAGATCCTGTCTGGTAGATACTGTTTTGCTGGTCGGTTGACTTCTGCGATATCCTCACCGAGAAGGTTTCCCTTTTATAGTAAAGTCTAGCCCCGTATGACTACGAATCCTTCCACCTATGATGGACAAGGTCTTGATGGAAAAAATAACGAAGTTACTGCTTTGATTGCCTTGTCACACTTGGGAAATAAGGCTTTTCGCATCGCTGACCGAAAAGGTGGTTCAGACGAGTTCCTATCTCAACTATCGTATCGATGAAAAGAAGTCATCAGTGTCGTCATTGAACAATATTCTGTCCCAAAAGATATTTTTTTTTTGTAAATTCAAAATGGATTTTAAAAAAGCAAGAAGAGTCAGCCGTAAAACCAGAAACGTAGGTTGAATTAGTAAAAATTAATACCAAAACTACATTTTCGAACCGGAAGTCACATATTTCCAGAATGACATCATTTCCGGTCGAAATATGAGATTTTCAAAACCGGAAGTGACGTATTTCCCATATAACGTCACTTCCGGTCGAAAAATTAAATGTTCGAAACCGGACGTGACGTTTTCCTGAATGACGTGACTTTCTGTTAAAAAATGAGATTTTTGAAACTGGAAGTGACACTTTCCCGTATGATGTCACTTTCTGTTGAAAAATGAGATTTACAAAACGGGAAGTGACGTTTATCCAGTATGACAGCACTTCCGGTTGAAAACTGAGATGTTCAAACCGGAAGTGATGTACATACTTCGCATGTGATGAGAAAGTAAAAAGCAATTAATGCAGTTTTAATTGTGTAAGTTCCCGATCTTGGATAAAGCAAATTTCTATTGGTATTGATTCGGTACAGAATAGACGATCGTTAATTTATCGGCAGTCAAGACCCGAAGAAGGACCCTGTATTATCGACAACGGTGTCCTACATTATCGGCAACGCTGTCGTCTCATGAAGATATTTTCTGCCGGCAAAGTTGAAATTTAAACTTCTAATTCTCAGGCAATTGGGGTTTGAATGATAATGAATCCACTCAGAATTCCACACGATTTTTATATTTAGATGATGTTATTGGATAATTCGATTCTTATTAAATTTTATACAAGAAATATTGAGATTCCAGGAAAGTATTTACACAATCGATTAATAACTAATTATGTACATAATACAGTTATGTTTTTTTTGTTGCTTTGTTAACTACTATACAGGCAAGATAATAAATGTATCAGAGTCGCGAGTGACACTGCGCGTTAGCCCTAAAATCTACTTTTTTTATTGTCGCGTCACAACTGTTGTAAACGGTATGCCATGAGCTAAGTTTTATCGTAAGACTCTCAGCCCCTCGCTTTCGCTTTCCATACAATGTTCCATACAATATATATATATATATATATATATATATATATATATATATTCTAAATGAATTAAACGAATAAGCTCGCAAGATAAACCTTATTCGTAACAATAGACAAAAAAAATCATATCTCGATTACAATATCAGATCTTAAATTCTATCTTAAAATCCCGACAATGGAAGACGTCGATTTTGTTTGTTAGCTATTACAACGTTACGTTATCTCGTGTAAAAAGCTGTATTAATTTATCAATAATAATCGTTAAGTATCGATACAATGCAAAAAAAAATAATTACATTTTATTTACCGTTAACCCCGAATCGTTCTTCGCCGGCTTAAGCCGAAAATAATTTCTTTTTTTTTTTTTGTTCATCTTTCCTCATTTTACGTATAAATATATTATTTATTGCATAATACACTCATCGCACACGGCAGCATTCACGCGGCACGGAATTCTCTCCTCCCATCGCGTATATCAATTTTTCAAAAAAATCATATTTTCGACAGTCGAAAACATTTTTGATCTTTCGCCGGAAGTCGTGGTGTTTCTGGAACCACGCCGTGTGAACTTTGGCCTCGTGTTAAATTTCCTTAAGTCTATGTGGTACACGGTTCATTTTTAATTTTCAATTTTTTTTTCGTGTACCGTCAAAGATCAACACCAACCAATCAACCAATCAACTCTCTTTGCAAGAGAATCACCGATTCGATCGAAATACAAATGAGACGTTATATAATTTTTATAAGTATCAATAAGATTTTTTTTGGTAAGATTATTCGAAGTGAGACATTGAATAAAATTAATCGAAGTTATTGCAAGCGACCGACGCAGTGAACACGATGCGAGAAAGTATACGGGTTACATGGTCCAGTGAGTCGCTGGACCGGAAGCCTCTCCGACACCGCGCCGTAGCCTTACGTTACTAGAGGATATGTTGATTCATCGCTTCGACCGATGGATACACTTTCTTCATCTTCCACGGTCCCCAACTTCCGGCCTCCCTCGACCTCCGCCGGATCTTCAGCATCGCTGCGACTGCACCTTCCGCCTCTTTAGCGAGATCTTCAACTGGTAGCTTCTGCGGTTTGCCATCCGGAAATCGGCGTCGACACTTTTCCTTGATCTTCCCCTCGCCAACCTTTGATTCGATCCGGCGCTTCCCGGACGGAGTCCTCCACCTTTTCGGGCTCTTCTCCAAGGAGTCCTCAACCTCCGGTCCCGATGCGCCTCCAAGAATCATCCAGGATCTTCCGAACACCGCTTTTGATTTTCTGTAGGTTTGATGGTTGTCCTTTGGTGTTCTTGATGCGGCTCGAAATCAACACTGGGCGGAAGCCGATGGGTTGTTACTCGAGTTGTCTGATCGCGGAAGATTTCGGATCTGCGTGAAGACAGTTCCGGCAAGTGGCAGGCCCACAGCCCGCGAGGGCCGAGGGCCGACTGATCTACGTCCGTACCAGCAACATCCTCGAAGCTTCTCTCCGAGCCGGTGGAATCCGACCGGCCTCGTATGGAATTTCGCCGCGTCGTCCCACGCATGCGAACTCGGTGTCGCGGCGCATCCGCTCCAGCGAGTGGCTGGAACGAATTCGTTGGCACGGCCCAGCGGTAGCCAGAAACGGACCGACCCCCTGAAACTCCCTGCTCCGGCTTCATCTGAGAGCGATGAGAAATCAATACCGGGAACCGGGTGTGTTTATGCCGAGGCGAAAAGTTGCAGTTGCGATGACGCTGGCGGGAAGATCCACTTGGCCGCGAAGATTCCTCGGAAGGTGATTGATCGACAGGACAGGTTTGGGCATCCAAATTTTACTCGGAATCGGTTCTTTAGGGGATTACATTTTTTTCAAGCGGGATAATGTTGGGCGGCTTTTGGGCTGAGAGTTCCTGCTCGGAACTCCAAAAATGATGATCCGTGGTTGGATTAGTTGATCAAATCTTGATAGGAGGATTGATCAAACTTCAAAGCTCTGGCATCAGTCTTATACGCAGTTGGATGTTCTTGACGCGCCCTAGGATCAAAATGTATCTCGTTCAACAGGCTTGGGTATGAAAAATCTGAAAAAATTTGGACAACATCTTCCATCCATGAGGGACATTGTCAATTTTTTGAAGATTTTTCTGACGTGCCTTCAGCACAAAACTCGTAGCTGAACGCGTAGTTTGGGATTAAATTATGTTCATTAAACTTTAAAAATGGACGATTGCTTGAAAATAGAAGAACTCATTTAGGAGCTCATCATCGGAGCTCAAACTGGACCAAAGTCGTTTCCCAAGAAGATCAATGCGAGCCAAATCTGCCGATCAAGCGCCCCAAATCAATAATCCAACGATCACTAAATGACCGACGATCATCACGGTCTGTCGCAGCTCGGATGTGCCACATTCCCGATGGTCCGGAGGTCAATCTCAGCGTGTTGTACGTTCGTCAGCGGTGCGGTGCTTTCAGTTAAGCCTCGATTGGATGAGTGGTACTTTATCTCGTTGAATCTTATCAGCAGAGTCATCAGCGACGTCGAGGGTTCCGTTCCGCAATCTGTTCGGAGGTTCGCGCAGACGTCACGAGATATTGGACCATCTTTTTTCTTCCTCGTTTCCTTTTTGTTCCCCAAGGCTTTTGCGATGCATCCGGCCGTATCCGCCTCTATTCGGGACACCGGCTCGATACTTGGACTCTCTCCAAAGTGATACCAGACGAAGCCACAGTTGTGCATATCGACGAAAAAACCCTCGAAACATTGAGAGGCAAAGCATAAAAATAAAAAACGAAAAATACCTTCGCCAAGTCCGATAGCGACTAATTCATCGAGAAATTAATAACGCCATAAAAAGTTACGAGAGAGGGAGCGTGCGCCAGGCATTATCAATAATTCCCAGGCATTCCGCCGACCCGAGAGGCAGAGGTCGAGGAGTGCGGGAGACAGGACGAAAGTTTGTTACGACGGCAAAGATGGCGGTAGGAAGTTTTCCGTGTTGGGAAGACGCCGGGATGGAACGCATTGCCTGATGGGTGAAAAATATCGAAAATAGTTTTGATGCCCCTAAGTTTCCATGGTATTTTTTTTTTTGTATAGTGTACGAGGAACCGTGCGTCGTTGCACATAGATTATTTCTCCTCGGGGAAACGAAGCGGAGGCAGAGGGAGCGTCGCCTCGCGTTTGCCTCTGCCAAGTTTATATTGCAGATACAAGAGGGTTGACAGGTACAAAGTTTCGGTGGAAGAGAGGAGTGAGAATACTTCGCGTCGTCGTGTCGTTCGTCTTCGATCGCCCACGCCCGCTTTTCCGGGAGTGAAGCGGGGGTTGGGTAAGAATAAGAGAGAACGAAGGAGGAGGATCGATCCGAGCTCGACGCTGTCCTGAAGGCTGCGAAGTGGCCGCAATGGTTCTTCCGAGACGATCGCTGAAACTAGTGGGACATTTCTCAAGCCAAAATCAATTTTTCTCCTCGCCATTTAGGGGAGCGGCGAAATGGACTTTTTGGCAATTTTTGTGCGGGACTTAAAAAAAAAAGTCTCGTCACAAATGGCAGTTCCGCTTTGATCCGCTCGCCCCTATTGACACGCGAATCTGCACTACAAAGCGTGTTGGATGATGCAGGTTTGTCACACAAAGGATCCGTTTGGTAAAGAACAAAGTTCAAAATTAGCGTCCAAAAATCGCCCGCAGGTTCTTTTCACTACGTTTTTATTTTCGATAATTGGTACTCTTTGACATATACTCGAACACTCTCCGAAGCAATGCTACTTTCTTACAGACCAGAAAAGTTCCTTTTACAGGGTAAAAAAGATACTTTTTACAGGATAAAAGTTACTTTTCACATGGTAAGAAGGGGACCCGTTTGCGCGCTAAAAAGTCTATTTTCAGAGGGTAAAAAAGTTACTTTTTAGAGGGTAAAAAGTTACTTTCTAGCGTGTAAAAAAGTTACCTTTTAGAGGGCAAAAAGTAACATCGCTACGGCCTAAAATAGGGTGATTCCTCGTCGCGAATGATCTGCGGTTCGATTCAACCCGCAAAAAACCATGCAAAAACGGTGTTCCATATTCTCCACTATTACCCCCAAAGATTCTAAACGGAGGGCAGGAGAATCGTGTTTTTCATTTTTTAGGGTGTGAAAATGGTCCCCGACGAGCTTAACGACGTCTTGGGATCCGCGGGAGATGCCTCGGATGGCACCTCTTTAAAAAATCCTCGGTACGTCCGGCAGCAACTAGTTACGTTCCTGGAGGGTCTCCGACGACCTCAACCCTCGCCGGAGGACTGTAGGAGGTATTGATTAAATTCTCGGCGTCGGCCATTTTGCGAGCGAATCCCATTGGCCGACGTCCATTTTGGTTCTCACCCTCCGGCGAGTTCGTCTAACCCACCTGGGCAACGCCGATCTCGAGGGCTCGTCTCCTCTCTCCTCGGCCCGAGCGACATTTACCCACGACCGTTACCACCGATGCCGCAAAAAAAAAGCCCCCCCCCACCTCCGCAAATCGGATAAGGCCGCCGGAGGCGCAGGCGTCGCGACATTTTATCAACCGTATGGGGTGGGGGGGTTTCCGTCTTTCTCTTTCACAATTGAATTTCCAACTTTCATGCAGCCGTGGAATCGTCCGCGAATGCTCGTTACACGTACCGTCGAGCATTCGGGACGTACTTTCCTTCCATCCCTCATTTGCGCGTATCCTTCATTTTTTTTTTCTACCCCTTTTGGGCCATCGCTTTCCGCTTTTCGACGCGAGCTCTCTTGCCCTTTGCCATTTCGCATTGTTCACGCCCGAGTCCCGATCCTAATATCAACCGGACGGACGGTAAATGAACTGGCTAATGGGTTTTGCGGAAAGCAACCCTCGGCTTTTTCATGGCTCGAGATAAAAAATAGAAAAAAGACATTAATTGTCATAAAAGACGGAATATGAAGAGAAGGGGTTGGGGGACGTAACATTTTATTTTCACTCCGGCGCGGATGGTAAAGGTCGTCAAATGCTCGGGTCGGGTGGGAAAACATTCGGGGGTGGGGGGTGAGCGGGGCAAAATGGACTATCTGTCTCAATTTTTCGCGGGATACAGGAAGGGGGGGTTTTTCATTGCGAATGGAGGATTCGTTTTGCCCCGGGGCTTCCGTTTTGCCCGGACCTCCCTCACGACCCAGTTTTGCGTTGGCCGATATAACACCTGTATCGTAAAAAATATATGGGACAAGAGGGATACTTTGAATGGGCGGTTCTGTCGAAACCTACACGTTCGTAAAACTCGTAAAAAGCTTGCTCCAAATCCCGAACATAAAAATGCTGTTTTTGTCCCAAAAAAAAGGAAAGATGGGCTTCCAATAATTCGTCGCGGAAAATGTTAAATCTTAACATTTGTAGGAAGGCAAAAACATCTGTCAACCTACATAATAATTTTTACCGCTCCCGGTGAGCAGTCGAGAGGCTAAACAAATTATTTACGAGAAAATGGGCTAGCCAAATTTATCGGGTTAACCGCACAGCTAGAGTTGCTTCAAAAACCCCAAGCATAATAATTTTATTTTTGTAAAAATCAATGTAAACAAAATTCGTATGATATTTAATGCACCGGTACCGGATGTTTTTATACATAAACTAGTGTATTCAATTTTATGAACAATTATGACGAAAACTTAACGTACAGTATATTAAAAACTTTAGAAATGTTTTACATTCAGTAATTTACTTTACTTTGACTATAAAAGTACTTTAAATCCAATAATTTCCTTTAATTTCATTGTAAAAGTCCATTGCTTTTTCATCACAACTGTACATTAAATATAATATACCAATTTATGCATAAAAACTCAAGTCCGATGAATTGAATTTACAATTTTCTGTACACTGTAAAAAACAATCGTAAATTTAATGTACAATCGCAAAAAAAATTAATAAACTTTTACATTGATATTAAAGTAAATTATTAATCAAAACAAAGCATTTCCGAACAACACCGAACAATAATTTTTCCTCATCAGTTTTTGCATATTAATTATTTACAAACCCCCCCTCCGATACATTAAATTCCATACGAATTTTTATTACACTCTACCAACGAAAAAAAAAAATGCCCTCAACAATCCACCTCGAAAAATCCACAAAATCTTAATTCCCAACACCTCTCATCAGAAATTCCCTCATTACCTAACAGCATCGTCAATCTCTCCCAAAACAAAAAAGCCACCCCGACAATAATTATCCCCTCTCCCGGTGATCCGGCGAGTCGATAAACAAATTATTTATGAGAAAAGCCGCGAGATTCCTAAGCCAAGACGTCGCCAAAACGTCATAATCCGTGATCTCCTTGGGTATTCGGTTAGCCAAATTTATCGGGCTAACCGCACGGAGCCGGAGTTTCCGTAACAGGGACGAGATGCCACAGGCGTGGAAGGGGGGGGGGGGGGGGGGGGGGGGGGGAAAAAGCAACCTTCCGAGTAGAATGCCGTGGGTAGGGATTCTCCCGTTCTCGTCCCGGAACGAAATTCGGCGAGCCAGTCGGCGATTGGTCGAAGGACGGAAACGCCCGTTCCTCGCCCACGTGGTCCGCGAGAAACCCTCGGGGGTTCGAGCCACGCCCACGTGGCTCGAAAACCACCCCCGCGGAAAGCGGAAACTGGGTCATCGCGGAGCCCGGCCGAGTCAGGCCGAGGGACTCGAGAGTGAGTCGCTCGCAGTCCCGTGGAAACCACCCCGACGCCCGTCCGTCGCCACGAACACCGTCGGCCACCCTCCGAAAAGTCACCCTCGCAACGAATACCGGCCTCGTCGTCTCCCGAGAGTGGAAGCACCTCGCGAGAACAGAAGCATCATCCGCTTTGGAGTAATCAGGTCTGTAGAAAAAAAAAAAAAAATGTCAATAAATCTTACACAGAGAAAAAAAATCAATTGACAAAATGTGCGCTTACGGGTGGCGAAACAAATGTTTGGTTGATCGAAAGAAATTCCTCGTTGATCGAACCAACAGGCCGTCGAATCAAATGTTTCTTTACTTACTACGACAATTATTTCGTTCGATCAACCAAAAATTTGTTTCGAGAATCGTAAGCGCACATTTTGTTGATTCAATCGATTTTTTTTCTCAGTGTAACATTTTTCGCTGCTGCCACTGGTCATTGCATTTTTTGTTTCGCCAAATTGTCATCGACGGTCACACCGAACCGTCCCGAGTTTTGCTTCGGCGTAAATGCTTGAAAATAAATTGCCAAAAGTCTGTCTGCGATTTTAATTGATGAGTTAAAAATTCATTTTAGGAAAAACCAAATATTGATCAAAGTTGTTGTTGTTTTTTTTTTTTGGCGTCGAAGTAAAACAACAGGTGTGACTGTTCGGGACTCGTATCAAAGAAATCAGTCACGTAGTACGCACTCCCTCATTTTCTTGTCATTATCGCCACTGTGTACGGTCGAGGAGGCGATTGATTCGTCAAGTAACGCGGGCGTCGATTTCTTCAACGGCGGGTTAAAAATTTTATGGATAAATTAAATAAATTAAGGAGTAAAGGAGAGAAATTGAGAGAGAGTGGGAGAGAGCTGTGATCTACGCTGTCCATGTTTCTTTGGTCGTGCCTACCTTTACTTAGCTGTCTTGAAAAAAAAAAAAAAAAAAAAAAAAAAAAACCGCGGATTTAAACGCCGCTGAATAAGCATTTTCTATGTTTCTTGCAATTAATTTTTAATTAATATCCCCGCCCGAGTGACTGAAGCGGATATTGTTGTTGACTGTTGTAGGGGGTCTGAGGCTCACTGCAGAGACATGGACAATGTGCAAATGATCGGCACTAAAATCTCCGCGATCAAGGAATACTTATATGTAAGGAGATGCCAGTCGCATCGCTCTCTCCGATGGTCCACACTTCGCATTTTCATCCTCAAATTTTTTTTTTTCATCGCCGCTATTGCGACGGTCGCATAAACTTCGCCGATTTTATTGTCAGTCTTTTGTCCTCGGGAATTTTTTTTATATAAATTTGATTCGTATAAAATGATCAATTTGATGGGCGTTGACTGCAAAAAACAGTTTACCTGTTGTTGCATTTAAACAACGGAACACTATCGACGAATTAAGACCGATTCGCATGTAAAAACATTAAACCATTGACAGATCCAATCAACTATCCGTCGCAATACATTTCGATATCATGGATTTATTTATATATTTTTTTCTTTATCGACGAAATAAACGACAATGAGAGGGGAACAAATCGTGTGTTCGTATTTCAGAACTTTGCCCGAACGCACTCACCGACCAGACTCATGAGTTCCGAAAACACGTACTCCCTCGGCAGGGAGCACTGCAACCTCAAGTACACCGGTAAGTCGACTCTCATTAGAAACGTTCTAAGGATTGATCTTTGGTAACGTAAAAAAAAATTGTGGAATGTGCAATGCATGCCGTAGATTAGACAATGACAAACCGCAACTGTAGAGCGGCGATTAATAAAATTGTGATCGATTAAGCCTTCAAGTGCCGAATTCTCGTGTAAAGCGGAATTTGGATTTTGTCGTTCTTTGACACTCAAACCTTTCGAAAATCAACAAAACGTCGGAAATAAAATTTGAAATAATTCACGGAACTGCTTTATAGTGCAGTTTCATCGATAGTATGAAAAAAACCTGATCAAACATTTCGACACAGTTGTTGTGGGCGACAGAAAAAAATTGCCTGTCGCGAGAATTAACAGTTTTCAGATTTTCATTTTCATTTCAAAAAACAAAAAAACTAACGACATGAAAGTAGTTTGATCGTTCATAAAATTGGTACATGATCGGCAACTGGTGCGCGAGCTTGGAGCGAGTTCTCTGTATGTTTTTTTCCGTCGCCAATACCGGAATCCAGAAAGCCCACAATATTGTCGTGATTTAACGGACGGCCGAGCGCGGGCTCGCGGGAGCGTTTGAGGTGGGTTTCGCACGACGACCGACGGTGTCGAACGAAGGGTGCATAATAATGGAGGATTTCGGGATTGGCCTCTCTGCGAAGCAGCTTGTATATATACACCACTCGACGAGTGGCTGAGGACAGATTACACGCCGCAGGGGACTCACTGTCGCCCTGTAAAGGGTTCTCTCGTGCATCCTTCTCGCCTCCTTTTTTTTTTGTATTTCAGCTCCGGGCAAGTGTCAAAGAGCGATAAGAGCCGGTGCGTGCCGTCGCTGACGTTCCTTCGTATTCAAATCGGCCGGAATCAATCTTTCGATGTTTGTCCAAAGAGTTTCCGAGACTCTTTGAAGCTCCGCGACGAACAATTCCTCACGAAAACGCGCGGTTCAACTTCCGGTCGGGGAATTACGTCCGTACGCCCTCATATTACCATCGATAAACATAAAGCGTATTTAATGGAAAAATAATAATGGTAACTCGAAATGAATGATTCGATGGGATTTTGAGAAAGATCGTATGGGGCCATTTCGTCCCCCCTCGTTACAAGGGTAGCCGGTGTTGGCCGGGTATTTGTCCCGAGGATTTATAAGCCGGGATCGAGAGGTCAATTTATCGTGATTGCTCGGCTCCTCCTTACAGCCTCGAAATTTTCTGCGCAGTTGAGCTCGAATCGGAGCGGTAGCGACTTCTGTGGAAATACAGTGAACAAAGTATCGCTGCGAACCTTCAATGTGAACTCTGAACCTTGTCTGAAAATTACGAGAAGTAACTACTTGGTCATTTTAGCCCGTCAGACTAATACGAAGCGCGGATCACAGTCATATCTACATTCGACAAAATTTTGTTAATAACGAACTATTGTTAGAGACCTACGCGGAAAATTCTTAGCCATGTTTCTTCTTACAATTCTTACCCTGAAGATATCTACACGAAACTGAATTTCATAAAATTCGATCGGAGAAGTTCACTGAGAGAATAAAATTCTACAAGTAAACCATTAATTTTTTTCTCCTAAAGCCATGCGTAGATAGAGACTTGCCAAAGCTGAAATTTGATGTCATGGGGATATCTTCGGGCTCATAAAAAATTTCCTAAAAAAAATGACTGCCTACACAGACCTGCACAGTGAATTCTCAACAGCGTCTGATCGCACCGGGGAATTACCTACAGTTCGTTTTCGCCCGTGAAGACTAAAAATAAAAATAATTAATAATAAAAAACGCGTATGAGAATATCCACACGCTTAATTACCCTGAAAATATCTATTCCAGACTGAATTTCATAAAATTCCAGCTGCTGTGGTTTGCATGGCCCAAAATTCGCTCGGGGAAGTTCACTGAGAAAATAACATTCTACACGTGAACCATTTTTTTTCTCCTCAAGCCACGCCTAAATAGAAACTTGCCAAAGATGAATCTTTGGCTCATAATCATAATTTGGATATCTTCAGGCTCATAAAAAATTTACTAAAAAAAATGACTGCCTACACAGTGAATTTTCAACCGCGTCTGATCACGCCGGGGAAGAATCTACTGTTCGTTTTCACCCGTGAGAATGACGGATCATTCGGAAAACGCGAAAGAAGAGAGCGCGAAGATTGTAAGCCGCGTTAGATTTATGGATCGGGATTAGCGGGATCCCTTTGGAAAGATAACAGGGGATTGAGCTCGGTAGAACCGACAGGGAAAAGACTTTCCTCTAATTCTTCATTCACTCCTCTCGAGAAGACAACAAACCGTCCGAGAGCTCTTGGTCCCTTTTACCGGGGACAAAACTGCACGGACGGAATTCCCTTCGGCGACATTTGAATGGTCGAGACATTGGCAGAGACGCGTATCGGGATTTCGTCGAAGATTGAGCGGCGAGAGGAGAGCGCGGCGGAGAAAGAGGAGATGGAAAGTGAAAAGCACGACCCCTCCGTTGCGGGGGCAGCTGTCGGATGGCTGCTTATCCGTGGGATCGCGGTAATGGAAAGTACAGTCGAGGGGTCCGTTTTACTTACCGGATATTTTATAGTTTGCCCGCGAAAAAGGGACAGCTTAATCTAGGAAGGATTTACCTCGGCTATTGGGGAGTCGGTCGGACTCACTCAAGAAAAAAACGTACAGTCTGCTCACTCGCGGCCACATCTACTGCCAGGTTTTGTTTTCATATTTTCCTTACAAAAGTGACAATAAAAATAAAATACGTGATACTCTTTCTCGCGTTACTCGTCCTGACGATTCTATGATGGGGTTGATTCGTGTCTATTTTATAGTTTGCCGGCGAAAAAGGAACAGCTTTTTGTGTTTATTTTATAATTTGTCGGCGAGAAAGGAACAGCTTAATCCAGGAAGTATTTGTCTTGGCTATTGGAGCGTCGGTCTGAGTCACTCCAGAAAAAAGTGCAATCTGCTCACTCGCGGTTGTATCTACTGCTGAAATTTGTTTTCATATTTTTCTTAAAAAAGTAACAATAAAAAAAAACACGATACTCTTTCTCACATGACTCGTCCTGGCGATTCTATGATGGGGCTGATTCGTATCCATTTTATAATTTGCCCGCGAAAAAGGAACAGCTGGGCAGTCGGACGGAGTCACTCAAGAAAAAAAAAGTATGGTCCGCTCACTCGCGGCCGAATCTACTGCCGAGTTTCGTCTTCATATTTCGCTTAAAAATAAAAAAAATCCATAATACTCGTTCCCGCGTTGCTCGTCCCGACGATCCTATCGTGGGGCTGATTCGTATGCATTTTATAATTTGCCCGCGAACAAGGAACAGCTTAATCTAGGAAGAATTTGACTCGGCTATTGGAGAGTCGGATGGAGTCAGAAGAAAAAAAGTGCCGTCTGCTCACGCGCGGCCGTATCTACTGTCAACTTTTGTTTTCATATTTCGCTTAAAAAAAATAAAATAAAATGCATGATACTCGTTCTCGCGTTACTCGCCCCGACGATCCGGAGGACAATCGACGATGGAACAACGAGGGACGTGCACGATGAGGAGCCAATGGGGGAGAAAAAAATGAGGATGGTGTCATCCCACCAAACAAGTGAGAGTGTGTCAGGATAGGTCTATACTTTCAATTGTTTGATGAGGTGAAATCATTCCAAATATACTCGTTGCGATGCAAGATTTGTACATCGTAAGTAGATAAGTGAAGACGAACGGTGGATGAACGGTAAATTTTATGATTATTTCGCAAGCGACGTGAGAACGAGATTTTTTAAAGACCTTTTTGGCTGCTTTCTTTTTACGTAGGCTTGAAAAATATGAATCGCATTTGTGGAAGAGATTTCACTTGATTGGGACAATTAGGGGTTGCACCTCTTTGCCCTGCATGATACGTGTCGTCATTTTTAATTGTGTCAGAAAGGCGGGGCAAAATGGAACACCGGGGCAAAATAATCACTTCTAGACATTTTTGGCGGAATATAAAAAAAGGTTTAATTAAATTGGAGGGCACCGGTTCGTTTTGCCTCAAGGTTCTGATTTAGCCTACTCTCTTTTAAAATTTTCTAATTCCAGCTGATAAATTTTACTTCAATTATACTACTCATTCGTTTACAAAAATAATATCAATAGTTGTGGTCACATTTATTTTTTTCACCATTTTCGATCAATATTCGAAACTGGCAAATCGCCGATATCTCCGATATGATACTAAGAATTATTGACAGTAAAAAAAGAAATATTTTTTGTAAAAAAAAAAATACAAATATGGCCCTATTGGCAAAAAATCATTGACAAATCAGTCGATTGACATCCGTACCCGTTCTCAGATATTCTGCCGCAGAATGTCGACGGTTATCCGGCGACGAAGGAGTTCCTGATGAAGGTCGTCGACATACTTCTCGACTTCATAAAATCGACTAACGATCGCAACGCAAAGATTCTCGAATTTCATCATCCGTCTGACATGATGGAGCTTCTCGATCTCGAGATACCCGACACGGGTGTTACGCTCCAGCAGCTTTTGCTCGATTGCTCGACGACCCTCAAGTACCAGGTGAAGACCGGTGAGTAAAACAGTTTTATCTAAAAAAAATTTAAAAAAAAAATTTTAATTAAAAAAAAAATAGAAAAATGGAAAAAAGCTCTTTTACGACTAAGCGGGAAAACGGTGGCCGGTTGCTCGTAATCTTTGTGGGTATGAGCGAGGATACACTGTAACGCGACGGGAGAGATGCTCGGGCACACACGCGAAGAGTCGACGGGGCGATAAGCCGCATAATTTCATATTCAATTTAGCATACGCCGCGGAGCCGGGGAACAGATAACGCGAACTCGCCCGGCGCGACCCTTGCCGCATCGTATCAGCCCTCGGGCGCTATATATACACACGCCCGTTAGCGGTCTGATAAATGGCTGAGGGCGCGAGAGAAAGGGAAAAAACCGAGTTGAATAATCGTAAAAAATAAATAAATAAAATCTTTGCTGATGTGAAGAATGTTTTTGCTCCACGTGGCTCGTTTCCAAAAAGCCCTAAATTGACAGAAATTTAATACCGAGAAAACAAATTATTACCGATAAATATTTGTTGATAGGCCTTTTTCTTTTTGATGTCTCATTGTCGGTAACAATTTAATTTTTTTCCTGTGTAACAATATACCAGAAAAATTAACTGTTCAATCAATCAATAGATTATTGATAACAATCTTTTTCTGATGAATTATTGATGAAAACAATTTGTTTCTGATGTATTATTATCAATAACAATGTTTTTTTTCTGACGTATTATTGTCGATAACAGTTTTTATTATGACATACTATTATTGATAACCATGTTTTTTCGTGTATAACAATACACCAGTAAAAAAATGTTCAATCAATTTTTTCTGATGTACGTATTGTTGATGACAATTTTTCTCTGATAAATTATTATTGTTATTATTATTATTAATATTTACAGAAAGAAAGTTATTAACTTATATAATCTGCTTCAAAAATATTTTAACTATATATATATATATATATATATATATCAGATATCACAACAAGATCACATTAGCATATGCGAGTCGAGTCTGTTTTTGAACAATTCGATAACAATTTTTTTTTTACATGTTAATATTGACACAAAGTTTTTTCCACTAATTGTTGACGATAATTTTTTTCCATCAAATTGCCGCCGAAAAAATCGTATTTTTCGTTAAATCGTTTTCGCCCGCTGCGCCCGAGCCCGGTGAAAGTCAGCGGAGCCTCGGCCGCGAACCATGGAAACAGAAGCTTCGAAAACCGCGAGATAGCGAGAGGCCGTGCGGGTCCGCCTCTCGGCGGAAGTCGACCACAAATCCCCCGACACTCGTCGCCGGCGCTATCTCTCCAATCCCGGTATTCGATTACCGGCGACTTGAATAGATGCTAATGCACAATAGGAACGTTACACGGAAAGTGCAGGGCGAGATCGAGGGAGCCAGACACGCGCACAGACGAGACGAACGCGGAACGACGGAAGATCTCCGACCGAGCTTGCGGCTGACGAGAGAGGATCTGAACCAACTTTGGCTCCGATAAACCTGGACCGGGGAGGGTCCGAATAAGAGCGGGCCGGTACCGCACAACCGCGCACCCTCAACGACTATTGATAGACGCGTGCACGATACGTGCCAGGCTCTACAAAAACTTGTTATTAGATTATGTACCCCGCGAATTCGAGGCCCCCGTTCTGCCCCCCCCCCCTCCCCGACCCGCCTCCAGCAAACTCGATGATTTCCGCCGCCAGATCGAACACCCTCGCTCCATATATAACTGCAGTCGATCCCTCGATATCGCAACCCCATAACCATGTTTCAAGAGTTTTTTTTTTCTTTTTTTTTTTTTGCTTCTTGATGAAAGGCGAACTATGCGCCGGGTGCCGTTAAGATGACCAGAGATTGCGGTATGGAGATAACGACCCGTACCGATAAGGGACATCCGCTCATTTTTTATTCCGATCTTGTCCTCTTGATTTCTATTATTTTTTTTCTTGAGCAAACTCGTACAGATAAGGGACATCCGCTCGTTTTTATTCCTATCTCATGGTCTTGATTTCTATTATTTTTTCTTCAGCAAACTCGATTATTTTCGCCGCCAGATCGAACACCCTCGCACCATACCTCCTGCAGTCGATCCCTCGATATCGCAATCCCATAATAACCCAGGACCATATTTCAAGAGTTTTTTTCTTTTTTTTCTTTGCTTCTTGATGAAAGGCGAACTATGCGCCCGGTGCAGTTAAGATGACCAGAGATTGCGGTACGGAGATAACGACCTGTACCGATAAGGGACATCCGCCCTTTTTTATTCTTATCTTGTCGTCTTGATTTCTATTCTTTTTTTCTTCAGCAAACTCCAGAAAAGTCGATGATTTCCGCCATCTGATTGAACACCCTCGCTCCATATATGACTGCAGTCGAGCCCTCGATATCGCAACCCCATAATGACCCAGGACCATATTTCAAGATTTTTTTTTCTTTTTTTTTGGCAAACTATGCGCTCGGTGCAGTTAAGATGACCAGAGATTGCGGTACGCAGATAACAACCCGTACCGATAAGGGACATCCGCTCTTTTTTATTCTTATCATCTTCTCTTGATTTCTATTTTTTTATTTTTTTGTAAGAGGGTCGCTCGGGAAAGAATAAAAATAAAAACACTTCGGTGGCACTTGTGCACACGTGACGTAGAGGGGAGGCTTTTCCCCGCTGGGGTGTGGCTGATTCAATGGGATCGGTGTAATTAAGAGCCATTTCTACACGACTTTGGACCTCCCCGAGCGTTGCTGCTGCACGGCTCGAAAGCAACAGTAAATAGGGGTTGAAGCTGAGCATGTGTGTGTGTGTGTGTGTAACATTACGGGGGTGTGTTTCCCTACCGGCTGCTGCGAATGCAAACCGGGCTCGGTGTGTGCACAAGAGAAACGATCCTGCGGAGCAACACCGAGGGGCGCAGCGATTTTCGCGGGGCAACACGGAGAGCCGAGGAACTCGAGGAATTTAAATTGGTATCGACGGTATTGCAAACCCCCGATCGGCTACCCGAGGGCTCGCCTTATTCCTCGTCGCCGGAATTTCAAGCGGAGAAATTTCGACGCGTCACGACGAACGACGAGGAATTGTTCGGAAGGCGCGGGGCGAGCCGACTCGCGGATGCTCGCAGATCGCCTCACCGCGGATTGCACTGGAACGGACAAACGGGAAACAACTTCTGTCCGAGGAAATTCCATTTTTTTTCTCATCTTCGTTTCTTATCATTTTTTTTTCTCGTCTGTATTTGGGGTAATTTTTTCTTTTTATATTTTTTGTGGTGATTGCTATGAGTCAGAGTGCATTTTTTGTGAACTTTGGAACTTGCTGATTGGTCGGAAATTAATGGGAATTTTTTTTTACTTTCGGAACTTTTTGCCCCGGAGAACTACTGTACGCTATGTTAATTGTTTGGTATTTCTTTGGTTCTTTCCCTCACCGCGGATTGCACTGGAACGGGCAAACGGGAAACAATTTCTGTCCGAGGAAATTCCACTATTTTTTATTTATTTCTTTCGATTTAATATTTTCTCGCCCATATTTGGAGTGATTGTTTATTATAATTTTTTATTATTGTTGCTTCTTTTTTATTTTACTATTATTACTTTATTATTATTATTATTATTATTATTGAATTTTGTGAATCGTCGAATTTCCAGCCCGGAAATATACATGATTTTCTTTTATTTTATTTTTTCTAATTTTCGGAACGTTTTGCGCGCGAGAAAAGTGCGCCCTGTTAACTCCAGCAGATATTTCTTTGGTCGTGATCGTGTATGATTGATGGCGCGGTATTAACGCTGAGCCCCTGTTACACACTTCTCTTCATACAAATCCCGGGTACCCCCTAATTTATCACCGCCTGCCTGCGACAGGTTCTCCCCGCGCGTATGTACTACAGCTTTCGCGTATAGTCGTTCTTGCTCCGATTATACCGTAGCCGGCTCGGTATTTTCTTTCACTTTTCTCTACGCTGGGCCGTTAGCCTCAGTCTCCCGACTCCGGCGGTTTCGCAGGCTCAAATTAGTCGGATAAATTATTGGCTCACTGTAATTCGAACCTCGGTCTCTTTTCTCACTTACCGTGAGCGATTCTGCAATTTTTTAAAATAAAATTCTCTGATTAAAGTAAATTTAATCTAACTACCACAATTTTTGTTGTTTTTTTTTTTTTTTTGCCAATTTGTACAAATCTCATGGATCATAATCTATGGGGGATCGTGGGGCAAAACGGGCCGTTTATACAACTTTTTTACGTTATACGGTTTTTTACATTTATACGGTGTTTTATGCATTTTTTTGTCCGAGGAACATTGAAATGTCTCCCGAATGTAAAAAAGAAAAAAATCTTCACGAGATCTCGACGAGTCACATGACATGCGACGGGCGATACGGTCGTTGTGCATTGCTTGTGGCATGATCCAAGAATGTCAGACATCGTTGTTTGAGAGCCTCTGCAAACAATCTAGTCGCTCAGCGACGCGTGTGACGCGCAAAATGCGGGCTCTACGGATCATCGACCGGCGACCCCCTCGTCGTTCTCTGTCCCGGTCCTCTCGCGTCTCTGCCCGGCTCTCGAAACGTAGACACAACGAGAAAAAGCATTCCGAGATAGATGTATTGCCAACCCCTCGCGAGATAGAATCCCGGACCGGACGCGTGCCTCGCGCGAGCCACCCGACCACGATAATTGCGGATATAACGGTGCGACAAACGGCTTCGATACCGACGACCGGCCAAATATCATTTGGAAAACGATTTCCGGCGCCGCTCGAATTTTCTTCCTTCTGATGAAAAAATATACAATCTTAACTCTGGATGCTGGGGAAACAAGAAGAGAAGACAATTTTTATTTTCGGGCGGGAGATATAAATTCACCGTTAGACAGACAGACAAACAGACTTACAGACAGACAAACAGACTTACAGACAGACAAACAGACTTACAGACAGACTTGCTGACGGACTTGCAGACGGACTTGCAGACGGACTTGCAGACGGACTTGCAGACGGACTTGCAGATGGACTTGCAGACGGACTTGCTGACGGACTTGCAGATGGACTTGCAGACGGACTTGCTGACGGACTTGCAGACGGACTTGCACAGAAAGACGGACTTGCACAGAAAGACGGACTTATACAGAAAGACGGACTTACACAGAAAGACGGCTTACACAGAAAGACGGCTTACACAGAAAGACGGACTTACACGGAAAGAGGAACATACACACAAAGACGGACTTGCACAGAAAGACGGACTTGCACAGAAAGACGGACTTACAGGCACATAAGCCGACCAATATACAAACATACAGACAAACGGGCAAACTTACTGATAGACTCAGAGGCAAACAGAAGGTAAGGCAGACAGAACGTTAAACTGACAAACAGGCCAACCGATATACAAAAACCCAGACAAACGTACATGCAGCCTTGTAGTCAGACTCGCAATCGGACAAAAAAGAGAACAGAATGACAGAGTGACAAACACACAAATAGGCAGGCCGATATATAAAAAGGCACAGACGGATAGACAAGCACATAGAAAGACAAATAAACTGACGGGCAGACAGACAGACTGATAGGAAAATGATTGTTTGTTATTCTACGATATGTCAGGCACGTTTCATTTTTTTTCTTTCGATTGCAATACTGTGTCTCCTCACTGGAAACATCGAAAGCAAACGCACCAGGCTCGAGCTACGTCGTAGATCATAGCCTACGGAAATGTAGCGAGAAGCCTGCGAGGCACAAATCCCCGAGCAGCCGGTGCGCGCTCCGACGGAAGGGAGAAACTCAAGCTCCCCAAGTAACTATTAAGAGCAACGTCATGCGTCAATCAGTCCCTAATACCTGGAGATTAAAGCGTCGCTTCTGCCTCCGCGATCTCGAATTTCTCCGTACCTTTGGACCACTCTCGGCGGACCGAAACTGCTTGCGGTTTAATCCTCGCCGGTCTAATGACGAGCTTTTTGCCGCCGAGTTATTCGACTATTCGATGAACCTCGCCGATTACACCCGGAAAAAAGTTTATACCAATCAAAGACCATTTATTAAGGACGAAGAAAAATGTTTCTTTGCTTCATAATAACCTAATAGAGCGTTTATTAATTATTGCCCGTACAATTGACCCGGATCGACTGTTACAATCGACCTCATTCACGATTATTATCGACGTTGCTGTGGCATCGGTTAATAACAAACTGAAACGGATCTTCTGAGCGATCTCTTCGAGAGCAAAAAAAAAAAACATTTATTTTAAAGGACCAATCTTTCAATATATTGTTTTATTTACGCTAAAGAAGAGCGCTTATTTGAATCTGATAAGGATTTTGTTAAGGCAAATAAGCATTTCTCTTATCTTAATAAACGGCATTCGAAGATCGAAATTTATTTGATTTTAATAAATCTTTTTTTCGGAGGGTAGACAAAACTTTTCACCGCCGGAATCAATAAGTGTCTATTCTTTTTGCTCTCCTTGAGAGCAAAGACAAAAAAAGAATCGATTGGCCGCAGCTTGCACGTTTCGAGCACCGGCTGCAACTAAACGGGGAAACTAGTGGTTGTAAGCGCAGCGTCTCCACGAGCGGGTTCCGTTTTTCTCTCCCCACGGTCGCCGCTGCACAGGCCAAGCGAAAGGGAACGAGGGCGAGGCCCATCAAACAGAAGCATTAGGCTTGATCCTCGCGCGATGTTCATCCGACCGGATGACAACATACTCGGAGCAGAGAAGCTTAAAGCTCACTCGCTGCTTGTTCTCTCTCCGTCTGGCGATCTCCCTTTGCCTGGTGTGTGCGATTCGCGTTTCTCTTTCGGCCTCTCTCTGCGAGCCCTCGACGAGGCTTTTGACGCTCGTACAGCCGTGCGACTGACGCCTCGAAATGCGGAATACTTCGGTCACGAGCGGGCAATTAATCACTAGATCATTAATTACTTCGGAGTCGAATGCAGTCAGGTCCGCGGGAGCTTTCGCCGCGCGATCGCATAATAATCGGCTCGGATTTAATTAAATTTAAAGATATTAAATACATTTTATTTTGTATTTTATGTGTATTGCACTTCCGGTCCGAAAAATGCATTTTTCCCCGGAAGTGATGTTCTAAAATCCTGTTCTAAAATCCTGTTCTAAAATCCTGTTCTAAAATCCAATCTTTCGACCGGAAGTGACGTCATACCGGGAATGCGTCACTTCCGGTTTGTGAATCTCATTTTTTCGACCGGAAGTGACATCGTACCAGAAATACGTCAATTCCGGTTTGTGAGACTAATTCTTCTACCGGAAGTGACATCGTGTCGGAAATACGTCACTTCCGGTCTAATAATCTCACCATTCGATCGTGGGTCATGGAATATCGACGTTAAAAATTTCAGGTCATCCGCACTTCTTCAATCAGCTGTCGAGCGGCTTGGACCTGGTATCGATGGCCGGCGAGTGGCTGACCGCTACCGCGAACACGAACATGTTCACGTACGAGATCGCCCCGGTCTTCATTCTGATGGAGCACGTCGTGCTGCAAAAAATGCGTCAAATAATCGGCTGGCACACCGGCGACTCGATTCTCGCTCCGGGAGGTTCGATAAGCAATCTGTACGCTTTCCTCGCCGCCAGACACAAAATGTTTCCGCAATACAAGGAACGCGGTCTCGCAGCAGTCGGCGGTCAGCTCGTCATGTTCACGTCCGATCAGTGTCACTATTCCGTCAAATCTTGCGCGTCGGTCTGCGGCCTCGGTACCGACAATTGCGTCATGGTGCCGAGCGACGAGTACGGAAGAATGATTCCCTCGAAGCTCGAGGAATTGATACTCGAGCGCAAAGCACGGGGACACATACCGTTCTTCGTCAACGCCACGGCCGGAACAACCGTCATCGGGGCTTTCGATCCCATTTCTCCCATTGCCGACATCTGCGAGAAGTACAAGCTGTGGCTTCACATCGACGTGAGTATCAATAATTTTGTTAAAGGAGGATACTAAATAGTACATTTCGATACGAGTGCGAAATTAGTACATTTCGATACGAGTGCGAAATTAGTACATTTCGAAACGAGTGCGAAATTAGTACATTTCGATACGAGTGCGAAATTAGTACATTTCGATACGAGTGCGAAATTAGTACATTTCGATACGAGTCCGAAATAGTACATTTCGATACGAGTCCGAAATAGTACATTTCGATACGGGGGCGAAAAATCTTTTTCTGACGAGTGTGAGTTTGCAGCACGAGCCGATGGCGAGTGTTGCAATCACACGAGTTCAGAAAACGTTTTTCGCACGAGTATCGAAAAAAATTTTATTTCACAAAGTGTGAAAATAGGGGTTTTCGCGAAAAAACCGCCATTTTCCCACCGAGTGACATAAAAACTTTTATTTCACTCGGTGGAAACATGCGGTTTTCGCACTCGAAGCGTGCGCAAAAACTGCCATTTTTTGGTACTTCGACACTTTGGTGGCTTATTTTCCGCTTGATATTGTCGAATCCTATTTGGCGAGAGCGCAATTATTCAAATCCTCAAGTGCAAAGCTGCGCGTCCCGGGGGAACGGGTAAATGCCAAACGCCCAAAGACTCTTAGCTTAAATAATAAATGTGGGAAGCTCGTCGTTGGTTCCGCAATCCGGGCAAATTGTTTCGGGCAAAAGTCTAAAAAAAAGGTGAGTACCGGGGATTACCAACGGAGTCGAGCTCCTGCAACGAGCGCGGCTAGAGAAGGACTTTTAGCTCCATATCCGAATTCCTGCAACCTGTGGCACCTGTCGCTACACCCATGAAATTTTATCGTTTCAGGCGGCGTGGGGCGGTGGACTGCTGCTCTCCAGGAAGTACAGGCATCCCAGACTCACCGGCATCGAACGGTGAGTATTTTTTTATTTATTTTTCTTACACAGAAAAATGAGATTTTGGCAAGCTTAATGTTTTAAATATTTTCATACGAACTATCCCAATTAAGACTAATTATTACAAAGCATGGGTCATTATATATTATTATTTTTTAATAAAAGCAGTGAAACTTTCATTTTAAACAATAAGTATAACGGTCCAACATTTTTATTCTTGTTAATTATCCATTTTTCTTTTTTCAACGAACTGTTCATTTACCAAAAAAAAATTGGAAAAATTACCCCAAATAAAATCGTGTGCGCTTGTGAGCCGATCAAACTTTTCTTGAATATGCAACCTTTTTTATCGCATAGAAAAAATATATCAAATCGGTAAAAAAAGAAAAGAAACATATATGAACAAGAGGTTGATATATATGTCTTATAGAATTATTTACGGTACGTTTGCCGTGAATTATATCGAGCTCTGAATGACGTTCAATAGCTACTTTGCTGTGTGTGTACGGCGTTCGCGCGAATCGATTCGTCTCGTCGGAAAAAGAACCCGAGAGAGTCTCTAATGTTCGCTTGCAGATGCACCCCGACCTTATTCGAAGGCCTCTCTATCCCATCGGGGACTCGTGTCAGCCACCGGGATTCTGCCTAATCCCGCCGGCTACTTTTATAGTTTATTGAGGCTTACTTTCATGGAGTCTTTCGAGGAAAAAAAAACACACACACACACACTTGCGGGCCTGCGAATTGCGCGGGAAAAAATAGCTTTGTGCCATACAAAATCAATAAGAGCCTTCCTTGAAGCATAGCGCGTAGCCGCGAAAATGACTTTACATGAGAATGAGCCTTCGGAAGAAGGTAGACGCGAGGCAGTTTGGCGGTAATGGATCGCTCGCATAAACAGCGATTAGAGAGAGAAGGAAACAAGAGGTAATTTTATCCCGAGGATTTGCAGGCTGAGAGATTGGAGAGCTTTCTCTTTTTTCGATCGAGGAGATTATCCGGCGGAGATATTTTTCGAGGATTTGAACAATTTTCATTCGAATGGGTCACTTTCGGGTATATTTAAAATTTTTTTTTTTAGTTCTGACTTTTATAGCGATTTTTATTAATAGGGTAAACGTGGTGAATATGACCCACCTCGATTGACACGTAAATCAATAATATATGGACCGGGCCATATTCCCCACTTTTACCCTATTTGAATTTGGGAGAGAGGAGGAAAGAAGAGGTGATTTATCTCGAGGATTTGCAAGCTGAGAGATTGGAGAGCTTTCTCTTTTTTTCGATCGAGGAGATTATTCGACAGAGATATTTTTCGAGGCTTTGAAAAATTGTCAGTCGAATGCATCCTTCGAGCATATTTTTTAATATTTTTTTTTAGTTTTGACTTTTATTGTTTTTTGAATTTGGGAGAGAGGAATTTATTTGGGTGATGAACGTCATTTCGAGTGAGGATCAGGAATTCATTTTTATCGCCCAGACCGATACGATATGATGTTTGATAAATTTTTCATTGCCGGACTCGGAGAAATTTTCAATCGAACGGACAACTTAGCGTAATATTTTTTTTTAAATATATTTTATTTTGTAGTTCCGACTTTTACTGTTACTCGAATTCGGGAGTGAGGAATTTGTTAATTCAAGTCCTAGGAATTACTTTCAAAATTCATCGAAATAAATTCCTATGAATTAATTTCAAGTCTTAGGAATTCGTATTTACCGCTTAGACAAATGACATTTGATAAATTTTAATCGAAGGACTGGACCTTGGTACGAAAATTTTTAAAAAATTCTTTTTAATATTCCCTTCGACGTATTCGTTCGATAAATCATCGCCGTCCGTTGGATCGCGGAAGTAACGTGACATGAAGAAAGCGCAGAGACAAAACGAGAAGGAGGGGGTTTGCTCGGCAGTGTCGTAATCTCTGACATTGACGGGTCTGAAAGGAGTGACTCCTGTCCTCGGCACATGCCAACTTTCGCATCCACGCTATGTAGGAACTCGTCGGCACAATGCGAACCCCCCGTACGATCTTCCGCGCTATACACACGAGTCGTGCGAGCGACCAGGGGGTTGCTTGCCCGCTGAAGCTACGCGCGCTTCGAGGGTCCGGGCGAGATTAATCCACGATTTGCATCCGGACGCATCTGCTCCCCTTCGGAACTCTCGTAGACAGTCGTCTCGACTCTCCGGGCTCGCAAAAGTGCCCAATCTGTGTATCCCACGAGAGCGATTTCGTGGGTTTCGCGGCAGGTCGAGACCGACCCCAACGAAAGTTTCTAATAGACTGTAAACATCGAAGCTTCCGAATCTGCAATCTTATTTTTTTGCACCAGATTTACAGGTTGATCGACTTTTGCTAGAAACGAATTATCTAGTATTATAAACCCCAACTGCTGTAAGTTCAAAAAAATTAAATAAAAAATTCGATATTTTACCAACCGGAAGTGGACAAACAAAATCTGGGTAAAACATTGTTTTGAGACAAAAAAAATGTCTGATTCGCATGACATAATAGTTGCTAACGAAAGAACTCTTCGAATCTTTTATATGACTTAAGAAAACAAAAAGAAAAGCTGCATAATTCAACATTTCAATTTTCCCGTAAAAATCGAAGCTCTCGAATCTCTAATTTTTCGCATTTATCAGATTTACAGTTTGATCGGGTTTGCCAGAAACAAACTATCTACATTTCTATCTTGATCTACATTTCTATCTTGATCTACATTTCTATCTCTATCTACATTTCCATCTAAAAAAAAAGCTGTGAAAAATTCGATATTTTATGAACCAGAAGTGTATTAAAAAATGTCAGATAAAAATGGCCTTGACACAAAAAAAGTTTCCGACTCGCCGGACACAATGGTCCCGAATCAAAGAGCCCTTCAAACCTTTGGCATGATTTAAAAAGAAAGACGAAAAAAAAAGAAACGCCGAAAAATTCAACGTTTTAATTTTCCCAGTAGACTGTACACTGCCAGCAGGACTTCCTTCCTGGTAGCTATCGCAGAAGAGTTCTTGATTAAAATGGCAAACGCGAAAAGCGAAGGACAAGGGAACTCCGCGGACCGATGCCACTGTCGCTCCTCCCGCTGGTGGTAGGAGCAACAGCTGGATCGGTTCCCTCGAGCGCATTTACGGAACAGAACTATGCTCTTATTGATGCGACGCCGTTCGGTATAACGGTTGTACGCGAGACTGAAATAAAGCCCCGCTCCTCGACAATGCTGGATTAAACTCGTACAAAGGGACGTCCCCGCCCCCGCGTTGTTACTCTTCCGTTTTTTTCACCAGCACCAGCATTAGGCTCGATTTTCTCTCCACCGGCAGCAGCGCCGGAGATTCTCTCTGTGCGTGCATAGGAACGCGAAAAAAAGAAAAAAAAGACTGTCCGAAATTTGAGCCGCGGCTACAAAGTCACTGGAATGATTGTTCCCCAAACGCTCGTCTCGACCGAGTGGCAAGTCCTCGAATTTTTAAGTTAATTGTTAAGTGTTAAAATTTATTTTAACACTTATTTATTTTATTATTTATTATTTTTTTATATTTTATTATAAATTTATTTTAACACGTATTTTTAAGTGTTAAAATTTAATTGTAAATTTAATATACTAAAACTTGAAGTTTGCTTACATTACGTACATTGATGTACATTTTTTTTTGTAAAATTAATATACCAAATATTAAAGTTACAAATCTTTTACCCGAAATTTACAAAAATGTTCATTAAAAATCCAAATTTTACTGTAAAATTTAGATAGTAACAGGTTCTGCTTTTTTTTCTCATGAATCCTTCAATAGTTTGCAAAATGGAATCACCTGGAACTTTATTATATGGCCGATATTCAATGCTTCTTCCAAATTTAATCGAAAAATGTCCAGCCTTTCTTTTTCTTCCGCGATTTTGATTTAGTTTTTTCAAAAATGTCTGCGCAAAAATACTGGAAGTATGAGGAAGCCAAAATGGGGTAACGAATTGTTTCATAAAACATTTCATAAAAAAATGCAGAAGCAACTTTCAAATTGAATTTGTGCCCTAAAAAGGTAAGAACGGTCAGTTCCTCTTTTTTTTCTTCACGAATCCTTCAATCGTTTGTAAAACTGAGACACGCGGAGCTCTCGATGAAAGCTTCAGAAAATCAGTGTGTTGCGAGAGATGCAGCGTGAGAGAGCGGGGTCGAATCGACTTCGGCCGTGCCATTTTCACGAGGGGGCTCCAAAGCGATAGAGGGTAATTAGCATCCCCGGTAATATATATCGCGAGAGGTTTTGGGGTTGGCATGTAGAGTGGAGAGATGGTGTGAGAAACATCGTACGGAGGGATATTGCACAACGCCAAAGCCAGCTGCGAATCCTGCATTAATCACTCTCAGGCTCGAGTGCTCCAATTCGAAGGGTCAAAGAGAATTATCATTGAATTAAAAAAATATATAAAAATATAAAGCGCGTTCCGAGTTAAAGGAAGTCTCGCGACTTTACCACCTGCATAAACTATTTTTTTGTGATATCGCAATCTGCACAAATATATAGGTATTTTTTAAAAATTCTATTAATATTTCAAAATTTATTATCTGTCAATAAAAAAATCAGAATCGATCAATTCGAATTGCGAAACGGAATTATTATTGAATTAAAAAAAAGGAAAAAAAAAACAAAGTTCCGAGTTAAAGGAAGTGTCTCTTTACCACCTAATCTACTTATCACCGGTGCGCTGCATAATCTGTTTTTTTTTTTGTCAAATCACGATCTGCGCGATTTTGATATTAAAAAAATTCTGTTAAAATTTGTAAATTTATTATTTATCAATAAAAAAAAAATTAACATCGATAAATTCAAATTGCCATCGATAAAATATCGTTTTCAGACACTTTTAATGAAATAATTAACTAGCGTCTTGATTACCGCCTCGCATCGGTAGTTGAAAATCGATTACTACACAGAAAAAAAATATCATTGAATCAAGTAAAATTTGCTTGCGAGCTGCCGATGAAGTAAAAACGTTGTTTCAATTCTCCTCTGAATTCGTACAATTTCATACCGTATTGAAACGATAACATGTCACCTTGACAGTCTTGCCGTCGTTGTCTCAATATCATATGGAATTGTAAGAATTGAAAGTAGAATTGAATCAAAAATTTTTTTCTTCGGCAGCCCGCAAGCAATTTTTTTTTCAGTGTAGCAGCTAGTAGAAAATAGTTTACTAGCGTCGAGTTTGTTCGATCTTTCGAATAGAAATTGCATCTGCGATTAAATGAGTTACGTCAATTGTTTCGCTCGATTAGTAGGAAAATTATGGAATCTCCGATCGTTCTCCGCAGGCGGACAGTAAAGGAAATGTATAGTGTAGCAGTGTCGCGGCTCGAGGTGGAGTACGCTGAGGAGTAACTAATGGAGTGGATCTGTGGACGACACGAATATCTCTCGAGCGTGCAGTGGCACTTCAAGTCCGAAGCACCCTTGGGCATCAGCCGCAGGCTCGCTGAGAGCACAAACGCGAAAGGGCGAACGGGACTCGGTCACATACGTGTCACTCGCCATGTATCGATAACATTTGTCATTCGCCGTGCCGCGCGTTATGCAGCGATGTGGATGAAGCCTGCGTCGATGATTATTAACGTCATGTGCCAACGATACAACAATTGTACCGCAGGGCAGTACAATCACTCCGGTGTGATTTAAGGAGGGAGTCTCGCTGCGCGCTACAAAATTTGTCCACAAATGATTGTGAATAAATTTTTGTTAAATGAACAAACCTTTATTTTAACATACAGAATTTTCTCCGCGCACAGCTTTGGGCCGCGGTCTCGTAATAGCAGGTTGAAACATAGAAAGGTGAACAAAAATCCCTGTAGAAGAATTTGTCTTCGGCGCGGGACGTGGATTAGAGAAGGGTTGGCGGTTGAACCACAGGGGTGGCTCCGGCGGAGCGTCGGACTAGAGGGCTGCTAAATCCGTTCCCGCGGCGATATTAATAGTGGCTCTCGAATTGATGGACCCTCGGGTTCGAGGTGGTGTTCGAGGGCAACACGAATATATACCTCGAGAGAGAACGGATATTATGCTTCATCTCCCCCGCAGTGACTCCCACGGGACTGGATAAGAGATCTAGACGGACGACCAGCTGAGTTCATCGTATTTTTTTTATTTTATTTTTTTACGATTAAGAAAATTGGCAAAAGGGGCCAGAGGTGAAAATATGACGACTTGAACGTTAAGCAACAACTCTACGACTGTTAATCATTTAAGGTAGACAAGTCAATCGAGTAACGAAATAAAAAAAAATTGTTTGGACACTTTTTAAATTAGTGCGAATTAGGATGGTTCTAGATGATAGAGTTTGTGTATAAAAAGATGTGTGAATTTAGAGAAAAAAATTTTGTTGTCCCTATGTTAAGCAGGCAAATGAGTTGTGGTAACAAAATTTTTGCTGTTCCAACAATTTTTTTTTTTCACGGGCAGTAGAAAAACAGTTTCCGCACTAAATTGTAATTTTCAGGGCATTGTTTCTTCTTTTAATGTAATCTATTACTTAAATTAATCTATTAGAAACATAGGTCTGTTTCTCTAACAAAATGTAGAGCGATAATAATTTATTGCTGTGGCAGCAAAAATATTTAGCTGCCGGAGCAAAATATTTTCTGCCAGAGCAAAATATATTATTGTCCCTATGTTAAGCAGGTAAATGAGTTATGGTAACAAAATTTTTGCAATTACAACAATTTTTTTTTTCTCCGTCTCCAATCCAATACAGACATTTCACGATTCAATCGCAACGATTACTTATTTTCCAAACACTCAAAAACCGTAAAAAAAAGGAAATCATTGTGTCAATTAAATCGTCCGCTGTATGCAACAAATTTCAATTGCCTTTCAGGGCGGACTCGGTGACCTGGAATCCTCACAAGCTCATGGGCGCTCTCCTGCAGTGTTCGACGATCCACTTCAAGGAGGACGTGAGTCTTTGCTTATTTTATTTTTTACCGATCCAACAAAAAAATATAATAATAATAAAAAATAAATAAAATTCCATCCCGAAGCCGATTTGGCACGCGCGACGTGCGAATAATAGTTTCGGCGCGCTGTACGGTGGGAGCAGCAAGACGGATGGAAAATTGAAGCGGAACACACGCTCTGCCTCGTCAATTCGCGCGCGCGAGCCGGAGGGGCGGTTTTGTCGCGGGGCAAGGGACGCGGATGACGTAGCGGCTCGGGCACGCTCGTCGCATTCCAAAGCAGCCACCGTGAAACGTCTGCGCCGACGGGACAGTGCAGGAATTTAATTAAACTAAGAGATAACATATGTTGCCGAGCGTCCCTCACTCTCTTCGTCCGTCTTGCCGACGAGGGGCTCGGCTGCCGAGGGTGCATCCCCTCTCGGCTGCCGCGAAGGCGCGCGCGCGCCTCCCTGTAGTTATTGCTAACTCGGGAAACACACACGCACACCCCTCGAGATATTAAAATTCCGCACACCGGCTGCTCCGCGAACTCATGGCCAAGTCATGAAAAAAAAAGACACATTTGGGGGACTTTATCCACTTCGCCCCTGCCCGTCGTGTGCCCGCTTTCCAAACTTTTGCTATTGTAATTTTTTCTATGCCGAGATTGCCGTGACTCGGCGCATTCGATGCGCGGGGCTCTCGGGCACCGGGTGTTCGACTCGTGGAGGATTTTTTTTCTTTTCTTTTTTGGTCGTTGTAGCACGTTAATCGTCACTGGGAAGGGTGTTAATCGCTTCGGTGGACTATTAATACTGGACTATGGTGCAGAAGCCTTGCGATTAAACCCTTTAAGGGTCGGTCGGGAAAATATTGTTTAGAATTGAGTTTTAGTTTCGGAGTACTCCGATCCTACAATTTTTTCAATTGTTTACAGTTATTCGAAATTATTCGAAATTATTCGATTTTTCAAATTCTTCAAATTCTTCAAATTCTTCAAATTCTTCAAATTCTTCAAATTCTTCAAATTCTTCAAATTCTTCAAATTCTTCAAATTCTTCAAATTC
>JAPYZD010000264.1:0-60991 GCA_030522725.1 Ichneumoninae sp. B BG-2022a | reverse complement strand
TCTCGTTGGTTCGACCAACGGTGAATTGGTCTATTTGGGTATGTCGCGGAGCCAACTTCGCTCTCCTGTCTGTTGCTGTTCGCGCGTTGTTGTCTGGCTAGTTATATTAAAATTTGCGAAAATGGTACTAACCTTCGTGACCAAGTTCACTCTATAACAACCAATCTTCACGAAGGTTGAAGTAATGAAAATTAATGATACGCAGCTTTCCACAAGAATTCCCCAATCGTCACGATTTCTCACGGCAGCAATTACTTCAGGTCCGAAGTATAATAAGCCGATTAAAAGTATTCAAATTCGTATGCCCCGGCCGACACATACATTTTGATATGGCCATAGTCCAATCATTGTCAATAATATTTTGTTTATTCTATAATATCGGTGTTCAAAGAAGTCCATCGCGTTGTGGTTCTCAAAAACGACTGAGCTACGCATGCTGCTGCGCATGTTGCTGCTCTCGCTCCCCGCTTCCTCGTACTCAACACACCATGGACCCTCCAATGCATTTCATTGTCCCTTTTTCATGACGGACTCCTATGCAATTATTATATCGAGACTTCACACCTCGATGGACGTTTAAATCGCTCCCGTCTACACGTCGGCGCCTCCGCTCTGTGCCTCGTTACTTATTAAACAGAGCTGCACGAACCATCTCAAATATTTTAAGAACTGCAAGACTCCGACTTGAGATGAATATTTTCACTGAAGACTTTTCAGTCTACCGTAGTCAATCGCTGGTGTGTATGCTACATCGTGCCCGATGATGTGACGGCTGAGTCAAATTCGAACGATGGTAAAATATAGCGATCGACAAGTAAGAGCGCTAGCCAGTGTACATCCCACATTTATTAAAATTACCTTAAAACGCCGCCGCACGATACTTTGTTTTGACATTGTCAGTGGCAGTTCGGGATGCCAAATCCGTACTATTTTATGAATTTTTCACGAATTTGCAACTGTAACCATTGCAAAGTAAATTACTCAACGAGAATGTTATTAATCTTGTTTCAGGGGTGGCCGAAATTGCACTGGTTCGTGACCGAGCATTTAGGCAAGACGCCGAAGGATTGGCTACCACCGCCAAGACTGACGGACGACACACCGGCTTACATAGAGTACACGACCGACAAGGATGGCTCGGTAATGGGTGTGACGATTACGAGATCCGCGATGCTCTCACACTGTCGGGGCTTAACGATGGCTTGCGGTTACACCGAAGGTGAAAACGCCGTTTGCGTTCTCGACTTCAAACGCGAAGTTGGACTCTGGCACAGCACGCTCACGAGTATTCTGAACGGGATGCACGTTATATTCATACCGTACGCACTAATGAAAGTCAATCCCGCAAGTTGGATGCAAATGATAACTAAGCACAGGGCAAGTGTCGCGGTCGTCAAGTCGAGAGATCTTCATTGGGGTTTATTGGCGACGAAAGACCACAAAGACATTTCGCTCTCGTCGCTGAGATTGCTACTCGTCGCCGACGGGGCAAATCCATGGTCCCTGTCGTCCTGCGACCAATTCCTGTCGGTATTTCAATCGAAAGGACTTCGTCCCGATGCTGTGTGCCCTTGTGCTTCCTCGAGCGAAGCACTTACGGTCTCTGTTCGAAGACCCGGACGCGCTGGAGTCAACGCCACGGGACGTGGAGTTCTCTCGATGTCGGGTCTGAGCTACGGAGTTGTACGAGTCGATCAGGAAAATTCTCTGACGAGTTTGACTCTTCAGGATTGTGGACAAGTTATGCCAGGAAGTGAGTATATCGATTATACGTATTATTGGAACATTAGCAAATTTTTACAACAATCTCAGGGGAACGATGCACTTACTTGATTTTATTTTCAAAATTTATTTCTGCCAATTTTAATGGCATCGCGATGTTTCTCTCTTTGCATAAATGGTGAAAAAAAACAGGAAATATAAATTTTATTAGAATATTTTGTGAACCTTGTCTGTAATTTTACTTTAATTTTTCAGGCATCGTTGTAGTCGTTAAAATGGAAGGCCAACCGTCCATTTGCAAAACGGACGAGGTCGGTGAGATCTGTGTGCACAGTTCTGCCACGGGTACGCAGTACTGGGGCCTCCAGGGTCTCACTAACAACACCTTCAAAGTATCGCCTCTCCAAGCCGACGGGACACCCACTGGCGAGGTGGAGTACGCTCGTTCTGGTCTTCTAGGATTCCTCGGACCCGGTGGTCTCGTGTTCGTATGTGGCTCACGCGACGGTCTCATGACTGTCACCGGCAGAAAACACAACGCTGACGACATTATTGCCACTGTTTTGGCTGTTGAGCCGATGAAGTTCATATATCGCGGAAGAATCGCTGTATTCAGCGTTCGAGTACTGAGAGACGAGAGGATATGCGTTGTTGCTGAACAACGACCTGACTGCAGTGAAGAAGAGGTAAAAAAAAGTTCGATGAGATTATTTTTTCCTTTCGTCTCATACATAAAAAAAAATGTCACTTTATTTGGGTACTAACGTTTTTTTTATACAACGTGCCCCATTCATTGGCGCCCTTTTACAAAAATAATATTTTATGTAAATCTTTCGTAACGGCAATGATATTTATTTCACAGAGTTTTCAATGGATGTCACGTGTCCTACAAGCTGTGGATTCCATTCACGCAGTAGGAATCTATTGCCTCGCACTGGTACCACCGAATTATTTGCCGAAAACGCCACTGGGCGGTATTCATCTGTCCGAGACGAAGAGACGTTTTCTCGAGGGTACATTGCATCCAGCAAACGTTCTACTCTGTCCTCACACATGCGTGACGAATTTGCCGAAACCACGGGAAGTCCATTCTGGTAAGTGATCTGATGATCAAGCTGATGACAAAAGCTCGTGTAATAATTAATAAGTAATCGTTTGATCGTGGAAGTACATGTAAGTACGTATATTCAATATATATTATAATAACGCAGATACTTGACTCTGTGTGTGTGACTGAGATGAATATTTTTCGTTGTTATTTAATTTTTATCTTTAAGAGGTGTGAAATGTGAAAAAAAGTCACTGCAACATTTTGCACAAACGTAATACGTATCGCAACGATCGCGTACAACACACAGTGTGCTTCCACGCATATCGTTTGATCCTCGAAACTATGTTAACAACCACCGCTTGGCATGAATATACATACAATTACCTTTTTTTATTTACCAATTTATTTATTTAGCTAAAAACCTCTTTTCTTTTGGCTGAGTTCTGAACGTCCCGTAGTTACACCTTTAATATTTTTTCTTACATAATTTATTTTTTGTTCGTAATCTTGCAAACTAGAAATACGTAACATTATTCGTAAAGAAACGACGAATTCTCAACAAAGTTATTGCCGCTCACGGAATAATCCTATAGAAAAAAAAGAATGCAAATAGTGAAAGAAAAAAGAAAAAAATAGGTGATTTAGCGCCAACGCTTATCGGCTATCTCGCGTTCGCGAAGTTTCGATGAATTTGTGAAATATTGAATAAAAATACAATACATAGAAAGCCCTCAAGAGCTTGTTTCTCGTAAACATTTGATTTTCCGGCCTCAGTCAGGGGAGAGTGTGTGAGCTACTCATTACTGGGTTGAGTGTTTGCGTTGGTTTACTAACGGAATGGTGCGGGGGCGTGTAGCGGGGGATTCTGTTGCAGATGTTGGTCCGGCGAGCGTCATGGTTGGAAACATTGTTCAGGGCAATCGTCTCGCATCGGCGCAGGGACGGGACATGGGTGTCTTGGACGAGGACAGTGACAATGCCAAAAAGGTAAAAATTGTCGAAAAATTGTCACAAACATTCGTGAAGACATTTTTGGCCCAAAAGAGCCGAAATCGCACGAGAAAGAAGCGAAAGAGATAAAAATTTCATTCGTTTCAGTATCAATTCATATCGGAGATTCTCCGATGGCGCGCGGTCAGCACCTCGGACCACGTAATCTTCACTTCGCTGAATGCAAAGGGTGCGGTAGCGACATCGTTGTCGTGTTCGCAATTGCACAAGAAAGCCGAACGTATTGGGAACCTCTTGCTAGACCGGGGACGCATAAACACCGGGGACCACGTAGCTTTAATATTTCCGCCAGGCACCGATCTCATTTGTGCTTTTTACGGTTGTCTTTACGTCGGTGCTGTTCCCGTGACGATCAGACCGCCGCATCCGCAGAATTTACAGACCACACTGCCAACGGTTCGCATGATCGTCGACGTCAGTAAGTCCGTTCTCGTTCTCACCAACCAAAACATCTTGAAACTCTTGAAAACAAAGGTTCGTACGCAAAATATATCGTTATGCGAAACAGAAAAATGGTAAATTTATAATCGCTGCAAAGAAAAATCAATCAATTTTTTGTGTCCAACATGGTGATTTATGTCACCATGTGGCAACCAACGGTAAACGTTGAATGCAACATGCAAAAGAAAAACGCGATTATAATTTTTTTCTTCCGCAATTTGAAAATAACGTTGACGATATATTTTATAATGACATTAACTTATACAGGAAGCAAACAACGTCGTGGATGTTAAGAGCTGGCCTACCGTTCTCGACATGGACGACATGCCAAAGAAGAAACTTCCGGTTATGTATCGGGCTCCAACGGCGGAAATGCTGGCCTACCTCGACTTCAGCGTCTCGACAACTGGAATGCTAGCTGGCATTAAAATGTCCCATGCGGCTGTGACTTCGCTCTGTCGAGCGATGAAACTCGCGTGCGAACTATATCCATCGCGACACATCGCACTGTGCCTAGATCCATACTCTGGATTAGGTTTCGCTCTGTGGTGCCTCAGCAGCATATACAGCGGGCACCATTCCATCCTCATACCGCCCTCGGAGGTTTGTTGAAATCTCGTAGAAGTGCTCCATGTCAAACAAGTATCCGTTAGAAATGTTGTAAAATTGTCTTCTAGAAGCCAGGCTGCATAGCACAAAAAACTTTATTTAATTAACGGTCTCTAAATTACTGATTTCACTTAACTTAAATCTGTAATTTATGTTCACTTTTATCTGATTTTCATATTAAAGTTTGCAGACTCAAAAGATTCAAATTTTTATTATCATTGTTGAAAGTTTGCATTCTTTATATGAATACGCGGAGGTTGTTGTCGCTCGCGCGCTTCGCGACCTCGATATGGACTATGAAATTTAGGAACCGAAAATGTATCTTTATTAATCTTACTTTCCAACCGGAAGTTACGTCATGCCAGAAATCCGTAATTTCCACATGTGACGGATTCTTGAAAATGGTGACAAACAAACAAACAATGTTTGTTTGTTTCCAAAATATATATGATATACATAGAGATTGTCTTTTTTTCAACAGGTGGAAGCAAATCCGGCACTCTGGTTGTCGGCCGTCAGTCAATCGCGGGTACGAGATACATTTTGCTCTTACGGAGTTATGGAATTGTGCACGAAAGGTCTGGGCTCTTCTGTACACGCTCTAAAAGCACGCGGAGTCAGTTTAGCGTGCGTGAGGACGTGCGTAGTCGTTGCCGAGGAAAGACCTCGGATAGCGCTGACAACGAGCTTCAGTAAACTCTTCTCCGCTCTGGGATTGAGTCCCCGAGCTGTATCGACATCGTTCGGTTGCCGGGTGAACACTGCCATATGTCTTCAGGCAAGCTAAATAGCGAATTTCATTCGACGATTTGATTTGTTGTCTAATCAACCCTTCAATCATCATGGAGAGAAAATCTATACATTTTGAAGAAATTGTTTCTGTACGTTGAAAAAATTGTCGTTAACATTCAACATTACATTTTCAGGGCGCGTCCAGTCCTGAACCATCGACGGTCTACGTGGACCTTCGAGCCTTGCGAAACGATCGAGTTTCCTTGGTCGAGCGAGGAAGTCCACATTCTCTTTGTCTAATGGAGTCCGGAAAATTGTTACCCGGTGTCAAAGTAATAATCGCCAACCCTGAAACTAAAGGCCAGTGCGGAGATTCGCATCTCGGCGAGATATGGGTCCAGTCGTCCCATAACGCGAGCGGTTACTTCACGATTTACGGTGACGAGAGCGATTACGCGGATCACTTCAACGCACGTCTCGTTACCGGCAATACCGGGGAAGTTTACGCAAGGACTGGTTATCTCGGATTTTTGAGACGCACGGAGTGCGTGCAACAATCAGCCGTCGGTGATGTTCCGGGAGATACCAGCTCGGTGTCGGAAATCGACATAGCTCCGGGTGACGCCGAACTTCACGACGCTGTCTTTGTTGTCGGAGCACTCGACGAAGCCATTCTACTTCGGGGAATGCGCTATCATCCAATTGACATTGAGAACAGTGTGATGAGGTGTCACAAGAAGATCGCTGAATGGTTAGTAAAGTGAATTAAGTCCTCAACAAAATACCTGAAGCTTTTCGTATCGAGTGGATCAATCAATCAATTGTTCATCATACTAACTTTTCTCTTGATCGCACATGTATTGTGTTCATTTAGACGCGAAGAGATACTAGCACAAAAAAGATAAGAAGAATCTGTCGGTATGCAATGTTTGAAAAAAACGAAATGCCGGGTCGTTGTTTGAAAATGAAAGTAGTTTATTAACCGGGAACATAAAATTAATCTTGGATTGCAATCAGACGACGGAAACTCCGCCATGATCACTGTGAGGTAAACTCAATCAGCGAGACGCTCACGCGATAAAATTAATAAACTAATCGCAGTTTCGTGAGGTTGAGTATTTAAAAAAATCAATCACTGTCGCACCGAGTAAATATCCTCGATAAGCAGTTGGCGTGACTCAACTCAGTCACGCCTCGTCGCTTATCTTTTCTACTCGCGTGAGTGGGCATTCACTGTCTAGCGTTATGCTACGATACTTATTATCATCAAGATTATTACGCAAGATACTTTCTTGCGACGTTTCCGTGTCTACGAGTTTCGCGATCCCACAATGCCCGTGACATTGAAATCGGAGATTGTAATACGACGTTACGTAATATAGACTCGAAGTGATAATGAAACCATTGACGGTCAATTTGATCGTAACGATGATGATAATACATAATAACTTAGCGTATCTCTTATCATATATTTCCTATCATTTGCAATGTAATAATGCATTGTAATAGATGGACCGTCGATCCATCCATCCGACAATTTTGTTTACTCTCTCACCCAAGCTAGTCGACTTTTATACATTCGAATTGTACTTAAGAATAGCAGTTTAAAAAATCCAATAATGATGTATGTTCATTTTCACAATTTACAGCGCTGTCTTCACGTGGACAAATTTACTCGTCGTCGTCGTCGAGCTGAACGGCAGCGAGAGCGAAGCTTTGGATCTCGTCGCCTTGGTGACGAGTGCCGTACTGGAGGAGCATCATCTGGTCGTTGGTGTCGTAGTAGTCGTCGATCCCGGCGTCGTACCGATAAATTCACGCGGCGAGAAGCAACGAATGCATCTTCGCGACGGTTTCCTCGCGGATCAGCTAGATCCGATCTACGTGGCGTACAATATGTGAGCGTTGATCGTCGAAATCGAATGGACTCTCATGGAACAAATTTGCGCGGCTTTTTTACACGCGATCGATAAAATTTCATTTGCATCTCATGCTCATGATTCTTCGTCAATATTCGTTGATCGACGAACATCTGCCCAAGTCTCGACGGCTATGTCAACGACAATGATATTCTGTGAATTAATTTACGGCTGTACGTAATCTCTACGTATTATTAATGTTATTATTATTATAATTATTATGTAATAGGCCATCCGTCGGCTGTAGGCAGACGCGATAGTTGCATTTTTCTGTTTCGTTTCTAATGCTAAGTTGTACAGGGCAGCTCTACCTGTATAGTTTATTTTATCGTTAATCGAACGCCCCGCTCGCGCGAATGCGGAGCAGACTGAAGGATCTACTAAATCTGAGACGCTGATCTTTACAACTCGATCAGATTCATTGTCGCTGTAATTGTCGAAATTTAGATCCCATCAATAGTACGTTATTTTTTGCGTAAAACATACAGAAAAGAAGATAAAATAATCGGCTTGATATGTAAGAGGACGAAGCCGCGTCTTCGGTTAGGAAAGATTAGAAGGGAGAAAGAGAGCTTACGAGTTTCCATGATGGACGATGGACGTCGCGATTTTCCGTTAGAACTATAAATTTTTTTTCCTTCTCAATCGATCTTTACACGCTTCTGTTCACTATTTTTCTTTTCGTCTACTTTGTTGCACAAACATAACGGCTTGCAAAATGACACGAAAATAATCGGTCGCTACGTCGACGAAGGCTCAAACACAATTAGCCGTAAATGGAGTTGGTAAACGGGGCTGGTGATTTCAATTTAAGTTGTTGTTGAATTTTCGAATGTTTGACTCTCTCAGTGTACAATATTTATGTCGTTAATGTAAAAGCACAAACTTTTTGTATATGATGAATTTTAAAAATCTTGACTGAACGAACGCGTCTCGTGTTCGTGTTTGAAGATAAATGTCCCAATTTCCAACTTGTTCTGACTATTGATGAATGTGTCAATTACTTTATTGGTAAAAGTATATTACTTTTAAACACTCGTTGTGTGTTCATAATGCGAGGAACAGATACTCATTTTCATTCATGAAAAATGCATCGCTTTCGCCGTAAAGATATTATGAATTATAAGTCGTAAATTCGATCATACGATTGAACTGAATATCAAACTTCTGTTCCAACTTAATGCCACACGAGTCTCTATAATTGACAATTTTTACAGACATGCCTCTTACGAGTTTAACATTCGTCGTTCAAGCGATTAGAATTTGGATTTGAGTTATAAGTGGGACATCTATCTTATTCTTCATCATACGTTCTAACGTTGATTGCTCAAACTGTCCTTTAGAAAAAAATAAATAAAAGAAAACAATCAGGACTGTGAAAATATTATTAGATATCCTCAGTTTACAATTGTGTGCTATTTGTTAATTACTGAAATTTAATAGTATTCTCACACTCCTAACAGTTTATTTTTTCGAGGGTGTAAAAATATGTTTTTGATGTCGATAAGCATAGCTGCGTATCGAGCAGCGCGATAGTGATTCAAGCCAGCCCCGCTTCAAAAGACCAACCCCCTAAAAAAAGCGTTCGGTTTAATTCTCCTTTTTATCGTCACGACTCTTTTTTTTTGTACTAAGAAGAAAGGTGTACATTTGTTAATAGTTTTATAATTTTCATTTTGTATTCTATATTATTTAACCATCATGCCGCGCGCAAAGTATGCTATACGACACGTACTATATATTGTATAAACCCGTTCGTCTTATCGGGTGAAAAAAATGAGAATGATATGAAACACAGGTCGACGCATCGATAGGTATATAGCGTTAGCGCGACCATTGCCATTGCGACAATTACGTATTATTGTTACGAATACACTTTGTCAGTGCAATACATGCGTGTGTAAATCGCGTGGTATGAAAGCCCGAACCGTTTGTCCGTAATGGTTAGCTATTTTGTAAATAAAAAACAAAAACCAACAATCGAGTATAAAAAAAGAAACAAAAAAAAATTGGCTTAGAATTATCCCCGTTTTTTCGTGTCGGTCGAGAGTACACTGACATCGTCTAGCCGCAGCTACACGCAAATGTGTATTCTCCGGCGTGTATTTATCGATAGATAATAGTTATAACGATAATACCGGTATAAACTTTTAGCAAAGTACCGTGCCATTCTTTTCTTTTTTATTTTCCATCGCGTACTCGAGATATCGATTAAAGCGGTTTTCTTTTCCTTTTTTTGGTCGTGCTAGAAAAAAAGGATGACTAGTGAAATTACGTACGTAATAGTTGCCCCCGGTAATGTGTAGGCTTGTGCAATGTACTTGATCACATTGTTACGTATTTCGAACGATACGGGACTGATGGGAATCGGTCGCGTTGATCTCATTATTTATGCGACGTAGAGCATTACGCTGTAGAACAAAAATGCGGTAGGACAAGCTCCTCTATCCCAATCCATTTCTTTTAAAAAAGTACTAATTTCTTTTGTTCATTTACCCACAGCACTCATCCCGCTAATTATTCTACGTACATAAGTAGTTTTACTATCGAATTCAACATTGGAGATAGAGTCTACGCAAATGTGTTATGACGATAAAAGTAACAAAAAAATCATTACTTACAATTCGAACAATTTGTTTTTTTTTTAACGTTATTAATTAAAGTGGAGATGATAAAACCAAGTTTTAACGTCGTCTTAATTAGTGCTATTCTCTTATCGCCCAGAAGCATTTTTTGGCCTATTACAGAGCAATTGCTGATTAGATACCGAACGATTCATCGAACCATAATTCGTTTGCGAGCAGCGACAAAAAAAAACACGTCTGTCGCGAGCACAACAAACCAGAAGGAAGAGAATAAATATTTAAAACAAAAACCGAATGTTTTTGCACAATCCTACCCGCGGGGGAGAGCGTGTGCGTGAGTGTGAGGAATGTGGTTCTCTATTATGTATAAATGTTGATAATAGCTAGTAGGAATGTGGAATACTTGTCATTTTATTATATCGCCACGTCCAATGCCCCCCCTTCCCCCTTGAGACCGGAAATACATTTTTCTTTCCGTTCGTCGCGCGATTTCGTCGTTTATCATAATTAAAATGAATACGAAAACAATATGAGCGCGACATTTTTTAACAGATCAAAGACGACGGAGCTGTGTGCTGTGTATATAAAGGAAATTTCTCCCTCCCCCCGTGTTAGAGGTATCAAAGTACGATATAGTTTGTACGTTGAGTATACTATAATATAATTATCATTAACTGTCTCTACCGCGTAGCGTTTACTATGTCAGAATAATATTAACGAAACAAAAAAAAACATATTCGCGTATCCTTCGACTATCCTCATCTGAACCCCATCATTCCTACTGCCCGAACTCCTCTGACACTATTAAATGATACTAATCGAAAAAAAAAATTAGATATTGAAGACTGCCGTAGCAGTTTTTTTTAGCATTTTTCTAACAAGTTTATGCCACACTTTTAATCTTGGCGTATTTAAAATAAATCCAACGTTTTTGTTCTCTCCGATGCGTGCGTAATAAAAAGAAAAAAAAGAAAACTCGCACGTTTACATGTGAAAGCGAATGAAACGTTTGTAATATCCCAAAATGCCCAACTCAATATTTACGAGGAGCATTGCACAGAGCGAGTCATCATTAATAAACGTAATGTACATTTTTATACGTGCCTGGGTTATTACACCTTACATCATGATTAATAATTCACGAATTATAATTTCGCGCTTTATTTCGTTGAGCTGCGAGAGAAACATGGAGGGAAACATGGAGACATCTATAGGTAATTATTGATAATTACTAATAACAGGGGTACTTAAGCCGAAAACATTTAAGTAACGGAAGTGAGTCGATCACTATTTTTTATTACGAAATCGTCTACGGTACAATAACAAAAAATTTAGAACATTATAATCAAGGTGCGGAAATCCGTGATGAGACACGCATTCCATCACTCATTGTCCAAAACAGTCTGGAATGCAGTATGAATATTTCCAGAAAATAAATGTTTCCTTCGAATAGTGAAGTGAACGCGAGCTCGGAAGGGTTAACTGGAAGGATAACTTCTTACTGCGTTTGTAATCGATCCAGTATTGCCAAAATTCCGAGAAACGTATCGCGCAACAAAACTGTTGATGGGTGGACGAAGCGTAGCGCTATTGGCCAGCCTGAAAGTTTGATTCCCGCTTCCTTTGCCGTGCACACTCTGCTGTCGCTCGAAGTTTCCCAAACAAAGTTTGCCGGCCGACCGGCGCGTCTCCATCGCCCAAGCCTTCACGACCATTCTTCCGTCAGCCGTTCCACGCGCTTGGATACTGTGTAGCTCTCCGGTCATTTTTTTTTCTCGCTCGACACAATACCCGTATAATTTTGTCTGTGAAGTTTTCACTCGTAAGGTCAGATCGACTTTGTGATCTCCCGTCGTCTACTGTCGTTCAACATCTGTGTGTGCTCGTGTTAAGTTTTTTTTTATCCGTTCACGTGCGGGCTCGTTTCGCATGCGTCGCTGTCGTGACCGTCGTGACTGCTCGAAAAATGCAACGGGACTCTTTTGACGCTTTGCGAAGTCGTTGAGAATTGGCTTACTACCTGGGACCCAACCGTCAGGCCCTTTGGACGCGAACCTTCTCGACGTTGCAGAAGCGAACTACTGGCGAGGCTGGGGAAGATTTTGGCACAAAGAAAAAAATATAGGTACATTGAAAACTTCCCGAACAATCACATCTCGCTTATACTAAATCGGAACGCGAAATATTACTCGATTGCTCCGCACGTGTTATCAAATTGAATCATCGTTACGCGGAGCAACGCGTTCTCGGCCGAGTAGCGACATAATATAACGTATACGTGAAACGTCAGAGTAGTACGCCTACCACCATTGTGACTACAAAGAAATATACAACGGATTAAATATAATCACATTCTAATAAATAAAAGAAATACCTTTCAAGATTTTCTTACAGTCTTATTTGAAAAAGGTATACTTGCTAAAGTTATCTGCAAATTGTTCGATTTTTTATTTATTTCTCTTAATTTTTTCACAAAAACATCGCTATACCGAACAATCATAGCCCGCTCAATGTGAAATGGATCATATTGGAAATTAAACACAAGTCCGTACCGCTGAAGTAATTAATAGTTACAATAGTATTATTAATAGTATCGAAGAACAGAGAGCGCAGAATGACAAGTTCATGAACCGTACGGGTGAGTAGCAACACGGTCGTAGGAAACTATGCTCTATCGGTATGGGAAATTTGCAGTTGTAGCGGTACAAGCGACAATATATCAATCGAAGCACAAGTTACAAGCGTTTGTTAATTCAGCCGTGGGCGCATTAGCATGAACTGCTATACAATCTATTATCTGCACAACAAGGCCACCGTTACTTTCTACTTTTGAATGTTCGTTCCGTAAATTTTTATCGTTCATTGTGTCTGCGCGATTCGAGGCTGTCCACCGAGGTCTCTGGGCCAGGAGCGTCAGCCTCACTCGTTCGTCCGGTTTTTCTCGATTTCGAACCTGAAACGGCACGTTTGTGCCAAATTGGAGGGAACTTCGCACAGCATACGGTGCGCTCTGGCAGCTGGATAGCCGCAAGCCTGATCGTGAAATTATCTAACGTCCTTTTATTTATTTTTTTGCAACCCTCGACTCTCCTAAAGTCTTCCACAGAAACTGCGGAACGCGTTAACGCAGGTTTTTATTTCGCGAGGCCAAACAATTCTCAATTTTTCAGCAATTTTTTTATGAGATAAATATTTACCATAGAATGCTGAAATTTCATATGTTCCCTGATCGGTTATTATTATTATATATTAAAAACATTTTTCGGGACCAAAACAATTAGTTTTTGCCGAACAATATAGAAATCTGCCGTACCGAGAAAATAGAGAAATTCTTCTTGTTTCCCACGGTTAAAAGTTTCAACTGAAGTTAATGATTCGATATCACGCGTGTGCTGATAGACAAGCGCCACGAAACGGACACAGTTGAAGCATGATTTGCGACATGCGCTACACATATCGCAAATATTCCTCCAACCTCGCCTGTTTCGTGGCGTTTATCTATCTGGGCAATCCCGAGTTGTAAAAATTCATTCACTGACTACCGACACATAAAATTTTGTCGCGAAAAAAAATAAAACGAAACTACGCTTTTTACTACGTATAATAAATAGTCCAGAGACTCGTGGGTCTACAGGCGCCTCCGCGGTTGGCGGTCAAGCGTTCTTTAACGCGGGATCAGAAATAAAATGATGTATTTTTAAACCGTGTCTTCCGTACCACCCACAGCTTCGCGTCACCGCGTGTGGCACGCGCGATATTTCCCCGGCCGTGCACCCTCGAATACGCGAGACACGCGTAATTCTCGAGGTCGCGTGAAAAACATATTTAAGAAGAAACGAAAATTCTCCGCGAGGACACACACTTGTTACGTGAGCCATCCGGCGAATAGATTTGGCGATCTATAATCTATAATTTTTTGACCCCGGATTATTTTTGAAAAATTTGACGAGAGGATTTTTGAAAGATTTGTCTCTATAATTATCTTCTCCTATAGTTCGTTCTCCGGGAGAATCGCTGTCATCGCGAAATAATTGAACGCGTTCAGCATTGAAACGACGTCTCACCTACTTGGCGATGAGAGGGGTACGTTCGTTAAATCGATATCTATTGCACTTACGAGAGGATGGCGGGAGGATTGCATAATTCCTGAAGGAGACAATGTTCGGTGACAGTGGCATTAATGTATGCACTGCAAGTACAGCCTTGATATCACGACGAAGCTATAAGCCGTCCAGATCGATACGACTCAGCTTAAAGCCTCATCATTATTTTCCGTGCTTCCATTTGTGCCCAACAAATTGGTACAATGGCTATAAAAACTTTGCAAACACTCGCTACGCTTTTTAATCCATGGCAAAGTTTCTTTTCGCGATACTAGTTCACGAGGCACATGAGACACGGTGACCCAAACAAACAAAACCTTGGCACTTCCCGCATTGCACTTTTTCGGAAGTTAAGTCAATTTTATAACATATATATTTTTTTTTATCGTGAATCTATACGGCGATAAAACCCGATTCGGCAGCACCGTGTTTTTTTTTAGAAAATACATACAAATTTCTGCAAAAAAAAGAGGACAAAAAGAAGATGCCCATTTTTTAAGCAGATAGATAGAAGTTACAACGATGTAGGAGGCCCAAATTAAAAGTAATAATAGTGACAATTGATTTTTGGTGAACAAATTTTTTTTCTAATTTTATTTCGTCTAATCTGTCCGGCCTTTCGTACTTTTTTCAATTCTTTGATCCGCTATCCAAAAGCAATCACTTTCGCTAATACCTCCCGCGTTTACCATTCGTCCCGTACACTATAATACATTCACTTCGTATTCAGATCGCATTGCGAAATGACTTTCGTACAGTCAGCGAAAATGACAACCCAGCGAAATAGCACAGTTGGGCAATGTTTTTGTCGAATCTCGAGTTGCTTTCTCTCGTCGCTCGATTATCCTATTTACAATGCTACGCCCATCAAATAAAAAATTAATAGTGTTGATGTCCTGAAATAACATAGCTTTGGTGTCCTCTATATATCACGACATTCTCGAAGGAAATACTAAATCTGCAAGATATGTATATATATATATATCTTTTTTTCGACCGAGGGTGACATTTTTCTGATCTGACGTTACTTCCGGTCGAAAAATGTGACTTTTAAAGCGGACGCGACGTACTTTCGGAGAAAAATAGTAATTAGCGATACAAGTACGGTAAAGCGAACTTTATACGCAGGCCGTGAAGTGAAACTCGCTTGACAGTTCACGTATATTATGTTCAATAGTTCAATTAGGACATGGGAGGGAAACCCTTAAAGTGACTAGTCAGAAGTAAGGAGGTCACGAGGGGGTTCGCCTGAATTCTTGAAAATTGGGTCGAACAAACAAACAACTGTCCAAAATATGAAGATATATCTAAAAAAACGTGGACATTCGAGCCTAACTTCGCCGAGACGATAAAACTATTTAAAACTCTCGATGGCAATAATGAAACACGATCGGTCGTGTAGTTCCGTCGGTCGTAAATTGATCGGATCTGGTGTCAATCATTTTCTCACCTCGCCATCGCAGGGATATAGTAGAGAAGCTCTGTTTATTATCACGAGTTAAGATGCAGGACTGTTTAACTTTTATCAAGCATTAACTCTGCGCGAATCTCATACTAATTTGGTAGTATTTTATTAACTAGTCCCTTAATCATTCTAATATATTTTTATAAAAGTAATCATCATTATCGTATCGATGAGTTAATGCCGATGGCACAGCCGACAAAACTTTGTTAGTTCAAGCCAACAACAAATATTTCACGAAAAATTTAGACATTTTTTCGCAGCATAAAAGGAGATGTGAATTATCATATTTTCGTTTGACAAGCTTAAATTTATCTACCAATCGATGTTCCAATGGACCGTTTGTGGTAACTTTACAAATTAGATTTTCTGACCGGCCCGAGTGTCCGTTCCTAGTTGTCAGGAACGAACAACTGGGACAAATGGGTATTATGATTAATGATAATTTTTTTCTCGTTCGTTCAGAACTCTCGAGATAATTCGAGACCTTTACCGAGTCACATTAGAGTCCTTGAATTAACCGAGAGAAATCGTCTCGAATTCCGCACTTCGATACGCCAACGTCCCTGTGTCCGAATTCATGTACACACATAGTGTATACATAAAACAAAAATCTATAGCTCGATGAAACAATCCTTAGTGCAATCGTCGTAACACCGATATACCAATCAATCCGTACCGATGGCCCTCGCTTTCGCTCGTTAATTAATAATATCGAAGTGCACCAATTAGTATCAGTTTCCATTTGCTCGTCGAGGTACATCGGTCACGGGACATCAAGGACATTTTCACTCAATCGCGTGTCCCGAACATGTCGAACAAATTATTTGTACCATTAAATTCATCGAAACTCCCGTTTTAATACTCGATGACTCGTGACCGAGCAAACCTCGTTGGGATGCTCACATTATATTTGCATAGCTTCGGCTGTCTTTCTCTCGGATTACATCACGATTTGTCCAGACCGCTTGAAATGGGCCGTTGCGAAATCTCTATCACGTGTACCACTGAGATGATTACCTGCATGACGAGATGAGCAAACTTTCTAAAGGAAAATAAATAGATCCGTGCAAAAACAATATATATATAAACATTTTGCAGTTTCGAAAATAGATTTCTCATAGATAGACTCCCTGGACCAATTAGACTCTGTGAGTTCGAGCCATAAACGTCGACAATTCTTGTTTTCGTAATTTAAAAAAAATGTATATTTTACAAAAATATTGGACACATTACAACATTTTTTTTTTTTGTAAAATTAAGAAGAAAAGAATTGGGACATTTGTGGACAAAGAAAAGTTTCTTAAAAATACAAATCTTTTTTATTGTGTGGCATGACCGTATATAAAAACATGCCTTGTTATCGACTGTACATATTACCCGAAATGTTCAGCGATAACCGGGTTGTTTTAACGTAAATTAAACGGCCGAAAATGTTTTATAAAAAAAATAAAAAAGAAAACTTTAACATTTGTCCCTCATTGTTTCTCTATCATGGAGCCACAGATGCTTCTTTATCGTAAAATATGAAAAAAAAAAAAAAAAAAACATGAATCCGAACAACTTTTATGTCCCATAAACGTGAGACTCGACGTTCGAGCATACAAGTGCGAAAGGAAAGTGCGACGTAACGGTATAAAAATACGAGTGTGAATTCTCGCCGAGAGCACGGTAACGCTGATATCGATGAATTCCAAGTACAAGGTCGGGCGCGACGCTGGGGCTCGCCCGACATCGTCACTGCTAGATGGGAATACGAATGCGATTGATATTTCAGCAGCAAATATTCAATGAGATAACGGCGAACGTGTTGGCGGGAGAGATTGATCACGCTGCTCGAAGGGATTATCCAACAGGTTGACGTCAAAATACCACACACAGCGCTGCGCACAAAGGGGATTATAGACATGTGAGGCCTCCGTAACATTACGCATATATAAATTTGGAGTTACTTTACGAGCCCCGTCAATCAGAGCTCCGCTACGAAAATACAACTCCAAAAATAAATTCAGTGCATTCGCACTAAATTCAATACATTTTCTGTAAGAAAAAAAATCATTTAGTGTTAACCGTTGCGTCCCATGGTACATTAAGGCGGGAGTCTCGCTGCGCGCTGACTTCGCATAAGTTCGACAACAATAAGAGAAAATTGCAAGTACTTCTTGATGGTGTAAAACTCTGAAAAATCTGAAAAAATTTGTACGTATTCAGAAAAATAAACGAATCATTTTCATAAAAAAAAAAGTTTTGTTGACGGATAATTTGTTAATCAATTAATTTTTTGATGAATGTGTTAATAATATTTTGCAATTATAATAATAATTTTGCATAATAATGCAAAATTAATCTTCTCAGTACCTTTAGTATACATGATTTTTTTCAGATTTTTACACCATTCAGATTTTTACACCATCAAGAAGTACTTGCAATTTTCTCTTATTGTTGTCGAACTTATGCGAAGTCAGCGCGCAGCGAGACTCCCTCCTTAATTTACGTAAATTTCGCTGCGTCTTTTTTTTCGTGTGAGGAATTCGGCACGCGGGTGACTCTCTTAACGCTCTTATCAATAGTCAGTTCCGTTTACTAGAGAGCACGTCATATCCTGACGTGCCTGTACAAAGCTGCGTTATGAAATCATTTTTTTCTTTTTTTTTCAACGCAGCATTGTGCCTCTGCTTTCTTATCTAACCGCTTGTTGTGTCTGGAACATCAAACTGCGGTGGCACCGAGCGCGCCTGCGACGAGAGTTGAAGGATAATCGTGCCGGTGTCGGGCTTCTGCAAATCTAAACGAATCAACGGGTTTGATAACGGTAGCGATAAGCGAAGCGGTACACAAACGAAATACCCCGCCGCGCTCGTATCCTCTCAAGTGCAGTTCGGTTTGATATCGTAACGATTAAAGATCGTTTGAAGAGGCGAGGATAGATTTTATCGATCGAGAATTAATGAATGCGATATCGCGTCACGGTCGAGTCATCGGATAACTCTCTTGCTCTTCCTCGTGTTCGCACTCGCGTGCCTTTTTCACATTTTTTTTTACGATTTGTTCTCCAATCTCCGCTGGCCCCTGCGACGCTTCGGAGCGATGCGATAAATTGTCTAGGGTGCCACCGAGACTTTTTTTCATTCTTACAAGTCTACGATATCGATGCGTCGATGTCAACTATGATAAGGAAAGAACATGAAAAAGAAAAAGGCTTACGATTGTAATCCGCCTGCACTTCCTAATCTATATTGTCAGAAAGTACAGGCGTAAGTTCACACTTGAGTTCAGGTTCAAGGCAATGTGAAGCTTTAATCTCCCCGCACGCTCGACCGACTGACCCGGTCTTGATCGATAACAAAAACTGTAATCCATTTATTTTAATATAAAAGAAAACAAAGCTTCCTCCATGAGGAAGCAAAAGAGATATATTACCATATATCTAAATGCGAGCAGTCAATATACAAATATTTATAACACAACAAATCATTTTAAAAAATCTAACTATATATTTCTTTTGTGTACTAGACAGAAAAAACGAAAAAAAAAAATGAAAAAAAAATGAAATAGAGTTTGGGTATTTTCACCGGAAGTCGATAACTTTTTTGTCGATAGCGAACGAGATTCGTGATTCTGTGTAACAGCTCACTGCTCCACTGGTCAAACTGGTCAAAGCCTTGTTGGTCACATCGTCGAGTCAACCTCCGACGTCGTGTAGATATACAACGTCGTCCGTACAGGTATAATCGGCGTGTAATTGAATTTGCTCGTCACGGGCACGCGGAAGAGGGCGAGGGAGGAGGTGTATAGAGGTGGTCGCTCGGGCAGGTGCGCCAGTGGAGGTCTGGAGGTGAGGGACGAGACGAGCAAGTGCACCGGCCACGGTGATACATAATACAACGGACATGGGGGAACATTCGTAGACATCGGTCAGTGTGCCGGCCACAGGTAGCGAACTGCTACTATCTACCGGTGCTCAGCCGAGTGACCGATGCAAGGGGGAGGGAGATAGAAACCGCTTCTTGTTCGCGAACCCAGACAAGCAACCACGTTTTTCCATTTCGGTCTCTATCATTCGTGTCCGTGAAGTCGTTACGTTCGCACGCTCGGTGTAGTTCAGCGCCGTTCGCCATTTCGCAGTTCGTTTCATATTCTGCATTTTTTTTTGCACTCGTTATATTTATCGCTAAAAACAAATAAGAAGGAGACACCGGGGTCTTCTACAGTGCGGTGAACGTTGCGCCGTCCGCGTTCGTTCACTATCGCGAAAGGTTCGCAGCAGGGATCGAAGGTCCTTTCACTTAGGTACGTAATAATTCTTTTCTTTCTTTTTTTGGCTGTGGAGACGAAGTCGCACATGGCTCACGCACCTTTTACTTCCTTTCTTTTCTTCTTCACCCTCCCGATGACGCTCGACCTTCGAACGACACGCGACACCATGCGGTGCGGAGTGGAGCCGCGCGTGTGTGCGTGTGTGAACTTGTGCTTCAACATTTTTTTTCTTCGTATGGATTATTCCCTTGAGAATTATCGAACAATTTTTTTTTAAGTTGGCGTATGATTTCGAAAATCAAAGATCAAAGATTTTTCGTAGGTATTCTTCCGTATAAAACAAAATTTATTACCCGGAATGTGTCGAAGTAACCCAAAGTATTTTCGGCACGGAAATAAAAATTGAATGATGTGGTACATAATTAATTAATTTGAAAGCCACTCTTGGTCAAGATAGTGGTCAAGTTGTTTCCTTATTTAAGAAATTTTTTTCCAAAACTCAGACCTTCCTGACTTCTTTTCAATTAAAAAAAAGGTCTACTAATATTACTACGTTTACATTAATATCTCGTAATGCTCGGTACAAAGTCGGCAAAAGTTGGCACGATAAAAAATTATACGCAGCAATTGATTCGGAATGCCCCATATGGATAGGCCGGATAATATGAAAGTACCCAGAACAACGATAATTACGTTTACTATCGCAATAAAAACTTCACAAGTGCTATTGAATACGCAGGTGTCTAACGGTCCGCCGATCGTCTCCTACCGTTCGACTTGGCTCGACATCGCAGATTCTATTCGATCTCGGCTTTCGATGTTTCTAAGATAACGTTTCGTTCGTTTTTGTCCCATTACGGGTGTGTTTTCCTCGACGATGCGCACGAGTTACTGCGCAAGTGCGGGGAATCCCCGGTGTATTGCAGGTCGTGCGTAAATCCGCTGTGCTGAAAAACTGGTCGTTGTTATAAAAGGGTTTAAGATCAACTGAGAGAATTCGGGTGCAGCCACAGGTTGCAATAGTCGTGTGTTTGTGAAGCGTACTATCCGATCGATAAATGAACCGACGGAACGTTCGTTACGCCGATATACTCGTGTACATGAGCGTGTCTCTGCAGACAGTTAACAACCCATCAATTACACCGTTTAAAAATAACTATATGAAAATTACCGTAAGAGGACATTTTTAGAATCACACAAGAATTTTTGCGCGCACACGGTTCGTTAAATTAAAAATCATTTTACGAAGGGATATTAAGGAATATTAATGAAGGAATACATCAACGTACGTCGAGAATTTCTGTATAATTTTCACGCACGTTTGCATGATTAATTCACGATACACGATTGATTGATAGCCCTGAGCGACATCCGGACTCATATTTCAAATGGGAAATTATTGTTATTATGTTTGACCTTTATCATGGACTTGCGTAATGTATTCTTCTAAAACTTTGGGAATAATTACTAACACGTGGATTTTTATTTGATGGATCTATCTAAGACGGTGAATTATCTGACCCCATTCAGCTTACTGAATAGACAGGCGTTTCTGTTGCCTCTACACTAACAAATTATAATCGACGTTAGATCCTTGTACGGTAAAACTTGCTGGTAACCGGGCCGCTTGCCAGAATCTTCAGGGCCGTCTTCATGCTCGAAGCCATCTATCGGCGAACACCGACAATTTTTCGAAGATAAAAAAAATGCGCCGACCTTTTTATCCAACCCTCGGAGGTTCTTAGGGGATGAAAAGGAGTTTCTATATTTTCCAGCGTAGATGTATTTACCCCGAGCAGATCCCGAACGAGCCACGGCAGAAAGCTGTACGCTCAACATCGGATCCGCTAGGGCCCCTGCTGTAACCTTACCGTTGCGAATGTTCATCGATCAGTAACATTTTAAATTCCGGCACATTTACATCTATAACACTCACAACTCTACCAGAAACAACTCTACCGGATAATAAATCTGCCAAAAAAAACAGCTCGACCAACTCTACCAGAAAACATCTCTGGTACACTGAGAAAAGCTTCCATAGTAAATAGTTCCCAGGGGGGACACGTCTATATTTTACAGTTACGACAATGACCAAAAGTGATAGTTGTAACTATGATTGTAGTTAAATCAATTGAATATATACTATCACGAACAATCTATATAGACGTCCCCTCTGGGACCTATTCTATATATGAAATACCATCCTTTTTTCTCAGTGTAGAGTTACCACCATATTACACCTCTACCGTATTACAACTTTACCAAAATCTCTACAGGAATAGAAATAAAACTCTATCGAAATACAAGGCTACCGTCTAGCCTTGTAGTCCGGCTGAGATTTATTTCAAGTCCGGTGAAGTTTCATTTTGATTCTGGTACAAATTTTGGTAGAGAGTTATTACCTGGTAGACTTGTTTTCTGATAGAGATGTTTGGGGAGAGATGTTTTATGCTAGAGTTGTGAGTGGTAGAGTAAATGTAAATGTGCCTAAATTTCGACTTAATTTCATTTGGAGTTTTTTTTTCAGACTATTTTATGCAGATGAGTCCGGACTCGACATGTTCGTGACAGAACGCGTGACATTAGTTCCGCAGGAAAATGAGGCGAAATATACACAAAATCTATCATGAAGAGCATTCAGGCGTTTTTGCCACACACAGTCGAAGGACGCGTCAGAGATACGTGATGTGATGAACGACGGTTTGCCGCGCGATATAATTTTATCCTCGTGACACTGACGTGAATTTATTAAAATTTGATGTAGAGATAAATAAAAATGAAATTTTTATTTATTGCAACTCGATGAAAAAAAAATTGAAATTTTTAGAACGCGGAAAATGAACGATTCCTCGTATGTTATTTGAAAAACATGCGCGATCGCGTACAGCATCATAGTTTACCGAGCGACAGACTCATGACTCGCAGTCGTCGCTATGTAATTGCGAGATAAACGCACGGCCTACCGCCAACTTGTCGCACTAATTGCGACGATTAAACCGTTGCTATTGTGGATTGACAAGAGTGTCGTGAAACTCGATTTTTTTATTTCACCGAATGCTCAAGCTGGAACTAGCGGTCAGCTGTATAATGCAGTTCGTGCGCCGGATAGTATTTTGGTAAAATAAGAAATAATCCGCCAATGACTTTAACACATTCGTACCCGCTTATGAAGAAAAGTGTGCGGAAACAAGAATGAAAATTAAAATTTAGATTAACTCGACGGTAAAAAAAAAAGCGACGTTGATTGATGGATCGCCATTTTGAGCGAATGACACACATTCTTTTTGTTACCAACCGAGCACCGGGTCGAAGACCGCGCATAATTTCGCAACCCTGTCTTCGTCTTTGAATAATTTTGCGCGGAAATAAGTTATTCCCAGCTTGTTTTCAGTAAAAACAATACAATATATGGACAGCATGTCTGTCGAAGTGTCATACCCATACTGTGGATACAGTGTACATAGAGACATCGAGATGTGTCGTTACGAGCGGTTGACGAGCGACGAATTATCTGCGAACAGCTGATGGTCCATCGGACGACAATAGACATGACAAATGTTGCGACAAGATATTGCGAACGTGAAAAGCCCAGCCGGTCCTCGGGGCCGGAACACTCATTATCGAAGCCCTACTACCGACTTCCCGTAGTAGTTTGCCCGGTGCAAACAGCTTTCAGTCGACGGCGTACACACAAACATCGTTGTCTTTTGTCGAGACGTCTAATCGAGGCCGAATTGCCAGACGTTCACCCGTATATAAAATTCACTTGACGATCGTTCCTCGAGCTAATTCGTCAGTCGAGCTGCGGGAGCGTGTCTCGCTGTTACTACGATTATTAATTTTTAAGTACCCGGGAAGGAAAACAAAAACGCGCTGGAATCGAAACCTGGGAAAAGGAAGTAGCCGAGGGTGGTTTGTGTGACGAAAGGCGTTTTCTCGGAGACGACCTCGAGGACAGGTACCTAAAAAAAAATTACCAGCGTTCTTTAAAAAATGGCACCAAAAAAAAAAAAATATATATATATATCAGCGTCGTGAAATGATGTATCTCCGCACAGTTCGATGGATTTTAATCAGTAGGATTTAGTGGATTAATCCGTTCTCATTGCTGGATGTGTGGTTCACAAAGTATACACAAAGTACACGAAGAGACCATCTGCTCGCTTCGTGTAAACCGAGAGGCCGTTCACTCGTCCACTATCCTACTGATTGCGATTACTCGTATTAAAGGCCTTATGGCATCTGATACCATGACGGTTCGCAGCTATCGCTTTATCTTCGACACTTGTTTCGCCCAGATTTTTTTCGGTCATGCTGCGAAACGTCACTCGCCTTGTGTGAAAAATGTAATTGAAAAAATGCTACGCATTAACGACAATTTTTATAGTACTCTGATAGAAACTGATAGAAACTGATTCATTTTAAACAATACAGAGCACAGTAGTATATCTCTTTCAATTACTGTACCTTTAAAACAGTCACAAAATCTTTAAAACACTACAATCTGAAACCATTACGAAAAATGAAACGCACAAAAATAAAACTTAAAACTAATGACTATCAAATTGTTTTGACACGCTTCAAAAAGTCTGCATTCAAAAATGTTCGCTTACCAGCTTCCTTTTTTAAAGATCACACGTGAGCCCGAAAATGGTGCTCGTTCTCGTGTCTGGTAAATTTCCGTTCATGTGACAGGTTTTACGGTTTTTGTCGATAATTTATACCGTCAAAGTACAACTGTATGGGAAAGCTTTCGGATGACTGGAACGGCGCGTCGCACGCTTTTGAAGCACCGGGGATTTATCTCTCGGCAAGAAGCTTAACAGTAAAGTATCGCCTTTTTTTCCTTTGGGACTTTCGAAGATCACTCCCGTGCGCCTGTTTGCCATTCTCTCTGTATATCTGTATCTATTGTACGCGATGAGAGATATCGACAAAACTAGTTTCGCGTTCTATACAGGGGACTCGTGGTGCAATCAGGTCGTCAGGAGTATTATAAGGATCGATCTGCCTGCGTTATTAGACGGGTTCAGACATCTGTATCTATTAGGACTCGATTCCACGTAGCTTTGAAAGCGACCAGCCTGTGAGAAAGAAATTGCAAAAAAAAAAAAAAAAAACAAACCGAAGTGAAAGCGTGGAAATCCAGATCAATTTATGCTACTCCATCTTGACGAGGATCTTGAAATATAGTAAAACAGTTCTACAGCATTCAAAAATAAGAGTTTAACATAGAACATTTTTGGAGAAAAAATAAAAAAAAAAATTTTTGTTGCAAAAAGGCACGAGCGAGAAAATATTGTTTATTCCGACATACTGTGAGTTATCTTCCGGAGGATTAATAGGATTCTCCCGATTACACAGACTCGTGGCGTTACCGTTGAAATTTTATTTTCTTATTTTTTTAAATACGGTGGGAGGGGACCGTCAAGTGAGTTATGTGAGTCACAGACACACGACTGTGAACGTTCGTTACGTTCGGTCAGAGTCATTCTCGCGGTATCCGTCGGTGAAGTTGTAATACGGCGAGTGAGGTTACAGCGTCGGGTGGACCGTAAGATCGGATCGACAAAGTTCATTGGATCGATAAACGTGGAGCGTCCGCGATCGGGCGATCGACGAACGAGTCGAAGCCCTTTGACGTCCGTTCGTTGTATGTCGATTATTATTATTTACTTTTGTTTTATTTTTTATCGTCGACTAATAGCCGAGTTTATTCATTTAATGGATTTAATGGATTGATAGGAATCAATTCAATTCAACATTCTTGAAAATTCTTCCACGTTGTCACTTTTCGTGCATAAATTTTCGATGAGGATAAAGATAGTTATTCGTTCGGACCTATGTTGCAGCAGCCAGCAGGACGGAGCTGACATCACAGCGACTCCTCCACATGTGGATATCCCCGTCCCATCTCAGGATTGGTCGGGCACCAAGGAAAAAGTTGCTGCCTTAAAATTCGACCGGACCGCCGGAGGAAGGAGAGAAGAAAAGGCCAGAGCTCAACCGGAATATCCGCGGTTTATGACTTAACTGAAGAGACATATATTTTTCTAAATAATGGATAAAAACGAGAAAACGAGAATACCGGGATACAAGAGGAAGCTCTCCTTCCTCGGCTTTGGTAAAAGAAGTTCGGTGAGTCTTTACAATTTTATTTATAGCATTACTGCATTGAATTCTCGCTGCTTTCCGTTCTTTAGAATCAAAATAATGGACATTATAAAACCACATGTGACGAAAATATCAATTATATTATATAGTATCACACGCAATATTTTATTTTATTTTTTTTTTGTAAAAATATATGCATTATATTTTATTATAAAATTATTTAGACTTTTCGTAAAAAAAAAAGTTTTGCGCTGTATGTTCGGTGTGTAATTTGCTCCTGTCTGACTGCTACTTACTGACTAATCGCTTTCCGGCGATAAGTTTATACCAACGGCGTCTGTTTCCTCGCCCCGTAAACGTTCGCCCGATACCAGGGGAGAACGCTTCAAAATGGTTTTACGTAATGAACGATGAGTCGTTTGTTCCTCTTTATTATTGTCACGTGGGACAGTGTCCAACGCATTATTATGCCGAAGCACGTGCGTTCGTGTTGCCGCAGAACTCGCTGCTGTTCGACTGAATTATACTGCTGCGCGGCGAGTAAACAGTGAAAGAAAAAACTAAAAATGTTCACAGTTTTGCGACTTTCGTAAAGCTGCCCCGTTATTTCATTTCAAGGAGTAAGACGCGAATGATTTTACCGCGGCCCCAAACGGCAATTTACTTTAATCGAGTAGGTAATTGAACGGGACGTAGCAAATTTAGGCACTTCAAAAGTGTTGCATCATTGTTTTATTTATTTATTTTTCTTCGAGGCAAGGAGCCTGCGAGGGCACATTTTTACGTCCGTTGATGCGCGTTCCCATTAATTAAACGCCCCTCGACGTAAAAAAACATAATAAAAAGCGAGGCATAGCCCGGAGCGTTGAAGACTTCCAGGAATTAATCGTCGTTTGCTTTCAAGTTTCCACGATACCGAGAACTATTTTCTTCGGCGATTAATTAATTAAGAATCTCTGCGAATTGATACTTATACAGCATTTTTATTAATCTCCTTGTGTGTCGTTCGATAATCGATTGTTGGTAATTGGAGCGAAGAACAGCCCGACATAAGGCTGGAACGGCATTGAATAATTTGTCTAAAGCTACGGACATATAATAAAGTCTGGGAGACTGGTATTACTTGAGGTATTTTGAGTAAACGGTACATGCAAATTTCTGTTTCAAATAGTTTTATGCGAAAACAATTTGCCCTTTGGCACACACGGAGTGATCTTTTTTACCTGTTTACAAAGTAAATCCTGACAGCTCTCTCCAATTCCTCGCCAAGAACCAAGTGTCGCAATTTTTTTTCTTTATTACTCCTGTAATCAATCTTTTTTATTACGAAAGTTCATTCACCCAGCGACGATAAAAGGTCATCGTCCCGAATGCTCGCCTGCACATAAGTTTGTAACAGAGGCCGCGATTCAGCAATCTCATGGAATTCTATCGCTTTATTATCTCATGTTACAAGCTTGCATGACTACCGTTGAATCTGATTGTCGACGAAGTTAATTGCCAGTAGGAAACCTTTGACCTCGTACGTGTTTTTTTTTTTTTTTTTCAATTCTCTCGATGACCTTCCCGATGGTTACTTTTCGCAATAAAATATTTCTTTGTTTCTCATTATTATTTTTTGAAAGAGACGATTCATTCGAGACGCTGTTGAGGAGAAATAGAAGCGAATGCAGTATCTCCATTGTTTGGGTAGAATTCGCTCGTGACCTCGCCAGTACGCCGTTCGATCTTCGCTGTGCGAGACTTCTGTGACAAACGTGACAGACAATGCAATGAGTCGCAACTGTTTGAACGTAATTAGCGCGGTCCATCCAGAAACTTTAAACGAGTGCTGCTCAAACAAGAAAACTCACGTGTCGGTAGGAACGCAAGAGTTCGATTTTACATAGTTTACCGGGACTGTGACAAATGAATAAAAATAACCATAATGGACCACAAGAGACTGTGGTACATAGTAGTGATGACGTTCTTCAAACGGGTACAATTCACCGTACGTAATTATACGTAAAAATGAGCGACTGCATTCTCATCGGAGAAAAGAAAAAAAACACGAAAAGGAGTCAAACAGAGGAATGCAACGACTGCCATACACATCGATGATTACTCTCGAGGAATTTCCTCGTGATCCCGCAGTTGCGTTCACGTGACGCAACCCCTCGTGTGGATCTACGATAGTTATTCTAATGAGGATCTCTCTTCTGCCCTCCCCTGCTCGTTAATCTTGAAGCCTGAGATGCCCCATCGAGATCGAACACACTGCGTTTTAAACTCTTTCGTTGTTACTGCGACTAAGACTATAAATCGAAGGTGAACAGTGTATAAAAAATTGTTTATCGCCGTTTTTAATTCAATTTTTAATATCAAGAAAAAACATACGAAAGTTCTATCGAGAATGGAAAAAAATAAATACTGTACGACATTCATTATTATCAAGTCAAGCAATTTTTTATCTTAATATTTAATTTTTATTTGTACTGAAGCGACGTTAAAGCCACGGTAGTTTCGCGTCGATTTTTATCGGTAATAAAAGGCACGTTCCCAGCCAGAAACGAGATCCGTTGAGTAGCACCCTTAATGTCTATAAATTTGTTTGTGGCGAGGATATGCGACACATTCCGCTAGATCGCATCGACACTTTGCCTCTCCTGGTGTTTGTTCATTGTTGCACGAGGAAATACGATAACAGATCAAACGTTAGTCAGAAGCGTCGATCAGAAAGCAGAATATCCCTGCTTCCATCTCTCCACTTATAAACACGAACTCTCGAATGTTGTGCGACGCATCGTTTGTATTCGAACGAATAGCTGTTGGTCTCTCTTGCCTGTGTTGTTACGTCCGATGTTAAATGGTTATTGACTTGCGCGACCGTCAGCAATCAGGCCAATCAGCCGACGAGAATGTCCTCGGTTTCTATCTCGAATCCATGTCACACATAAAGAGATCGTGTGCCGCATGCTATATAGACGCCCGGGCGAGGCAGTTAGCGCTACGACGATAAAGCGATAATCCCGGGGGCGCGACGGAGTGTCCATTCGACAATTGCCTTCTCACCTCGAGACTTCTTAAGGAGGTTTCGCGCAAGCTTTTGACGAGTACGATTCATTTTTTTATACACAACACTATCCTAACGAAGATGAAACTGGATTAAAAAACACCAAATTTGGGAACTAATATAGGAGTATTAACAAAAAAAAAAAAAAAAACGAACTTTCGTTCATCATAATCGGATATATTACGCGTTACAGTTTTTTTAGGCAAAAATTTAAACAAAAATATTGCTCGTCGACTACTGTTGAAAATGTTATATTAACACAATTATGTATTAAAATTACTTGTATTTTTAATTTAATCCATCTAATTTCTGTGTCAACATCATTGACACACAAGTCTAACGGTCGGTAAAATAATCGCACTCAAGATTTTATCGGCTTGGCAATTTATTTAATCCAGGTGCGCCCGCCTTAACGCCACTTTCACTCCAAAAAGCTGTACAAATAATTTTTAAAAAAAGTATTTCAGTACACGCGTCACTCAACAGCCCGATGGAGTCTCCTTAATTCGCGAATCGGCGGCTCCGACGCGAACGAACCGATTATAAAGGAAGCCGCCGAGCTCGGAGAACTCGTTTGTTAATCGCGCGCGTATTGCTCCGCTGTTCGACTTCTCGCCGAGTTGTATTTAACAGCGTGGAATAATTCAATCGGAGTGCCTGTACAGTCGCTTCGAAAGAATCGAAAAGAGAGATCCGCTTTAAAGATATATGACCATGAGTCGAGTGCCGGTGCCGCTGGCCTTCGTCTCATTTCTAGAAAAAAAATATACCATACACTCAAACCGTGTACGTGGTGTTGGTATGCTGGTCCGCCGATGGCAAGTGAGGAGAAAGAAATGCCGGCGCGAAGGAATCCCCTTTTTAAGACCTGCAAGTCGGAACACCGATTTCTTACGGCGTCACGAAACTTTCCGACGGGAAACATCAATTTACTTTTCATCTCGATACTGCTGTGACATTCTTGCTTCTTACGAAACCGTTGTAATTTTATTTTCACTCCGGGCGAAGCCTTCGTTGACGTTTATGATAATTTCTGGGGTAAAAAAGGAAAACGAAGAATTATAATTTCAACAAATTACCGGCTACGCCGCTCAGACATGTCCCGGTCCCAGAAATATCCTAAAATCGTTCCTTGCCTAAGTGTATATAACTTACGCTACAAGGCGTGTGACGAGCGCATATTTAATCTTTTTAACCAATTAGCCAAGAGTTTATCCGTAACGGAAATGACAGTTTTTCATATTCACCGGAAACTCCCCATCGGCAATGGATACATAGAACACACGTGTCTATCCGCACGCGATGATTCCGGAACAACGGAGGCCGGTTGGATTGCTGCTGCTGCGGCTGGTCGTGTCAAATCGTACTTACGTAAGGCCGGAAGCCTTGCTATATTCGATTACCGGTACAGGTGTCAACCTCACCGGTATCGGGAAGGCGGATTACCCTCCCGGGGGATAGTCGGTGAGCCACCCTCGAGCGTACAACCACGTCTTCCAATACAGCTTGCTAATCGACGATAATTACTAATCCGAGATTCGTAAAATGAGAAATTTAATTTTTTTCATAAGCCGATTAAAAAAAAAAATCTTCTAAAAAAATATCGTTCGACGAAAGCATTGCGGTGACGGAGTTCAATGCCCATAACGATTTTCATCCATATATATAATAAATCTATCGAAAGTGTATTAGTTTATTTACGAGTTTCTCGAAGAAGCACACTTGACGCCGCGCCTCTTCCTCTACGATTCTTGACGAAAGACATTCCGTCCGCTCTCCCGCATTCCCAACGTGCAAGTCTCTTTTTTTTGTATTTCTTTGTTTTTTTTATCTCCTCCTTCGCCCCTTCGCTCCATTAATCTCCCGAGGTTCCGGCAACGCTTTCTTTTATTTGTCACGCCATCGCTCCCTCGGCGTCTTCGCTGCACCAGCGAGTTTGCAAGTTCAAGGTCGGATGCGCATTTAACTGGTTGCGCAGTTGAGAGGGAAACCGGCGAGGGAGCCGCGCGCGGCTCGTAGGCACGTACGATGGCGAACCATTGCCTCACGATGGTAAATACTGTTAGGCGATAATGTACCTTCGAGAGAATCGATGAAAACTTGAGAAATTTAAAGCAGCTTCGGCAACTGGACGTCGATTAATTCTCGTCGCTTATAGACCTAAACTTGTTTGACATAACTCATAACTTTAGTTAAAAATTGCGGTATTCGAACCAAGTTTCCGACATACCTACCTGTCCACCTAACTACCTAGTACGAGCATGCTTATCAGCAGAACGTAGACTATTACGAACTTTTGCACGTTTTAAATGACACAGTAGCTGAACCTGACAATTGACGAGTGAAAAGGTCATATTAGTACAGTTAAAAATGCTCGGTTGTGTAGGATTAAATTAATCGAATTAATTTTTAATGCCTTGGATCGTCACACATGCTCTGTCAAACCACCCGGTCTATTGGCCTCTAATTTTTTATCAAATGCGTATTTTTTAGATTCAATTATAGTACAATCGAAACGCCAGATTCTGCCTGGCAAGACTAAAATATAACCCAGTACTAAAAATGGTTTGTTCAAGATTTATAATATTTCTAAAGAAACGTGAAAAAAAAAGTTCGTAATAATGTAGCTCCACCGTTGGTCAACCGCGGTGTGACGCGCCGGGGTTAAATTGGTAGTGGATATTTCCTATCTTAAAGCGTAACAGATACGTCCTTTTGATTTCATTCTTGTGACGCAATGTAGTTTGCGATACTTTACGATCCGACCGACTTCGATGAATCCTTGCCATGACTGACTATAAATATTGTTATTTCATAATCGTCACATACGACGTTCGTCTATAAATAGCAAAGTGGCCGAGTTGCCGGCGAACATCCAAGTGCACTGGAACCTCGACTCGCGCAGGACACTTCTTTTAGTCAGCCCGCAAATCTATGAAGATCGGTTACTCGAATATTTTATTTGGGAAGTACACGGCTCACGGAATTCCATTTTTACGTCGCTCGTCCTAAAATCTTGGCCCCGACTGTTCCCAGCGAAGAACTCGTTGGGAACAGCCCGAATGACTTCGAGACACGAAAAGTCGTATGTGGTACACGATGCAATGAGAGGAAGAGGGATACTACGACAGGCTGAACTCAATCTTCCGTTATACACTCCCTCAGACCGATGTCCCCGTTAGACTTTGACGGCGTACTCCACTCAACAATTTTCCGATACCCATCGTAACCGATGCGGAAAATCATCTGTGATAACATTGCCCCACAACGTCCTGTGACAATGTGTGACAATGTGCGCGAACCAGGGAAGACCGGCAGATACAGTGCCGCAGAGTGACTGCATACCACGTAAAATAGAAGCAGGAATTCTTGTATATAGATGCTGGAAATCGATAGACGAAAATTTGACACTACAGACCTCAACATGTAACTGGATCCATTACACTGAAATTTTTTAAAATTTGAAATGTCTGATTCCACTAGCAGGCAAAAAAAACTGTAATTTGAGTTTGTAACTTGACTAGTCAGCGTCGTTGAATTTTTCCTCTATAAAGACACCAGTAGGTTGTTGTGGCTCGTCTCGTCGCGCCCGAATTATGGGCTATAGGAATTCAGATTTCCGAAGGTTAACTGGAAATACGTCATCGCCGGTTTGGAAATATCATCTTTTACCCGGAAATGGCGTATTTCTGGATTTTGTACGAGGCGAGAAGGGACTTTGACTGTACGCGGTCAACAGTGGAGTAGGCACGTTCAAGTTCAAGGTCCGGCGCACGGTGCGAAGTTCGAAGAGTACGAAACTATAGGCCGTTAGTGGTGATGTGGGAACGGAGAGCGCAGAAGGAAAAAAAAGACGGAGGGCATCGCCGCCGGTCGATCCACACCCCCGGGTGGTCGAGCCGATGTTCGGGTGCAGCGCAGTGGGTTTTCAACTGGCTGAGAGCGCAACCGCCGTGACTCGTCGATAAGCTCTTCTCGGAGCTCTCGGACCGGAGCAGCGTACGCGAGCTCGAGCCTAGGCCACTCTGACGATGTCGCTTGTATTGTTCCGGTGTCACCGGCAGCGAGAGTGACAGGGTCGAGTTTCATCAATAAGCTTTTAAGTTCTTTTTTTTTTATTCATGAAGACCGCGACCTTTCAGCGAATAACTTTCATGATGGCATTAGGCTGGGTGGGCGGTATATAGCAAAATCGTCGCGATGGTCCCGGCACGTGCAATGAAAGCTGCAAACTGCGAGCCATAAAGTCCGCCTGAACCAATATTGACCGCGCTATAAACAATGTTCCGTCGACTCTGATTCTTCCCTTGCCATGATTATTCGGACGAACCTGAGATAGTATCACTTGTAAATATTGTAATCTCTAATCGTCATACTAATAATTATTATTATTGTTTCTAGCTATTATTGTTGCATAAAACTAACTATTAGGTTATATAATTTTAAATACTGCCGATCGTAGCACGGGATATTTCAATTTGCGCGATAAAGATCAGCCCCCGACCCCTCGTCGATCCCGAGGGTTTTCGCCCACGGCCCGAAACCTTCATGTTTTCTCATGGAACAGTCGCTACAGCCCGTGTCGAATGTCTGCCGATTATTTTTGCATACGCAAGCCAACTGCCGCACCCTCGGCTCCAAAGCGTTCGCGACCCAGACCCCCTTTGTTTCATGGGCGAGCGACACTTGTTGCGCGACACCGAGCATAATCCCTCGGCCTAGAGTGCAGTGGGCCGAGAATCTCCAGGCCCACTGCAGCTGCATCCGACGTCCTGATTTTTCGTATTTCACGTAATAGAGAGCTCCGATTTCATCGGAGTTCGTTCGTCGCCGATTCGTGTCGAAACGCATCTCGCACGAACCCTGTGATTAGATTTCAAATCCAATCTCCGCCACTCTCAGTCGATGCTCCAGAGAAACTCGTTAGTTTCACTCGAACGGAAATAGTGATTGCCTGATTCTGATGACATTCCAAAAACGAAATGATTGCTAACCCTTTTTGCCAGATGGGAGATCTATAAACAGCTTCTATAATTGGGGCGTTTTCCTCACTCAAACAATCCTATTTCTGATCGAATTATTAAATATATGTATTTCTCGTTGGAGCATTTATTCTCAGTTCAATCAAATTATGTCACGATAGAAGGATATAATTTGCGTAACGATGGCTGATGGTGGGATTTTTATAATTGCTTTCTGTAAACAAAATTATTGATTTCGGTCGACGAAAATATTGGGTTGGTAATAAAATAATTGCTATATTCGCTATATAGCCTCGAACAAAAATTGACTAAGCAACGATTTTTCAATTTTTGAGCCATTTTTGGAAAAACGTCAATTTTCGTAATTTTCAAAGGTCGATATCTCGGCTCCCAATGGAGCTAGGAAAAATCCGGGGTGCCCATAGTGTTCTACGGGAAAAAATACACAATACAGGGCCTTGTGCAAAGTTTTACACTCGTTTTATCGTCCCGTTCGAGGACCTTGAAAAACGTGAAAAATTGATTGGAAAGGCCTTGGAATTGTTGTTGAAATATTTTTATGGGCCTTGGGAGTTAATTTTTCGGGGTATACGTTTCGGGGTTTAAATTTTTAGGGGACATGCGTTTCGGGCGTTACCTAGGGATGCCACCCTACCGTCGGATACAACAAGCCTTACGTACGAAGGGCCTTATGCACCTTAGACTGTGGTGATTTATTAATTTTCGGCCCATATTGAATCTGATCCGCGAAAATTGCAAAGCTCTTTCAGTTTTTATCTTCAGTCAAATTGTCTTAAGCTGCGTATCCGATATATCTCGCCGAACGAAAGTCCTGCACGCCCGATAACAAAAAGAATTTGATTATTCAATTCCGGGATGATGGGAGATTTTTAGCCTCGATCTTGGTACCGAAATTTGAAATTCGGACGAGCCAAGAGGGGCTGAAATTCTGTAATGCCGGGTGGACAATATAGAGGATCGGAGAAGTGGTGGGTGCGCGAGGATGCGAGACTGAACGTCGTCGTCGTATGGGGGTTGGTATCGACCCGTTTGGGCAGGGAGAGGTGGGTCGGGAACGTCCTCACTGCGCCCGCTCGTTCACGAAAGGGGGTTCGCGCGGTAATCCCGCTATCCGCAAGCTAGTTCGTCAAGACGGGTCACTCGAGCCCGGGATGCCATGCCCGAGGCAGGTGCCAGTTCCTCCGGGAAATCGTTTCTTCAGAGAGCACGAGGCAAAGTTCTACATTGGTTACGACGTTCACTTCGGACGTCGCACCAGGTGCGTTTGACAAAGTACAAAAAACAACACTCTACACCCCTGACCGTATAACGACCTTATCTGAATTTATACTAATTTCATACTTTTCCATACGAAAAAAATAGTCATATTGTCGGAATATTAACGAAGATTTCAGTAGAGAAATTGTGCCGCTCATGCAAAACTGCTGATAGGCTGAACATCAGTGGAAAAATCTTTTGAAAATATTCACTTTTTGTTAAATCTATTTTTAGTGGGCTTTAATCTTGAACTTGAGTTCGAATTTAACAGTCGATAATTTCATTGACATTGTCACATCGGAGACTCCACGACCGTTATACGATTATATTGAAATTTACCGTTGAATTTAATGACATAACGGACTGTCTACGAAAATGTTAATTTGCACAGTGCAGTTGTTGATGTGTCGAAACCTCGTCGCCGGTATTGAAACCGCAGTGAGACTATGAACGATTGAGTGTCATAACAGATAGAGTGTATTATTCCGTGCGAACGACGACCCACAATTGCTATCTGTTCAGTCACCTCACAATAAAAAAGATAAAAATAAAGAAAACGTGAAAAATAAAAAAAAAGTTTTGTTACCGTCTAACGAGCTTGTCGTCTGTCCGCGATCGTGTGGCAGCTTCAGATATCGCGTGACAGAGTTTGTTGAATATTAATGGACAACCATCACCGTTGCGGTTCGTTAGAGCCGTGCCAGCCATAATCGCCGGGAACCATTATGTTATCGCGACAGATTTTCAACTCGCGTGCGATAACTGACGACTAAATAGTGTAGCACTACGTGAGACAAGCGTCGCCGATTCCTCTTCGCTCGGAGGGGAGTCAGCTGGACCAGCCTCAGCTGTCCGGGTATCGGGAGGGGTTGCGCACACGTTTCATTGCGGATGAGATATTTTTATTCAACCTTTCGAATTGTTATAAAAAGAAAAAAAATTGTAATCATTTTCTTGTTACGCTGAACTTTTATCCCGTTTAAAGTAACTTTTCTTCGCCCTTTCTACTCGATGCAAATAAAAAATAGATTATCGCCGAACGATAATGGAAAACTAAAATCATTTTTCTGTATCTGTCTATCGCAGAAAAGAATACGGTAATTACTTCTCACAGCTACCTAGCGCAACGTCAACAGATCGAAGGTTCGTATTAGAGAAGTCTCAGAGAAGACGGATAAAAAAATCAAACTAGAAAAAAGAGAAAAGAAAACCTGTAGAAAAGAATGCAGAGATTACGAGAATGCTACTTTCTTCATAGTTCCTGGCATGTTCTATGTAGAACTTAGTTCGATGCGCTCTGCAAGTATTCTTATAAATCTTGTCATTATGTATATGGTAAATCTTCGCGATACACGTTATCCAGTTATATATTTTTTCATCGCAGTCGCAGACCAGCTTTCGTCGAACTTTGTCGTAAGGCGATTTAAAAATTACTCCCCACTTCTTACCCTGGCATTTTATCATTTATCCTAAACGTCAATTCGCGTTGAAAAGTTTTACGAAGAAATTTCATTTTCTCGGTCCGTGTGTGCGGAGTGTCTTTAAAACTTTCTCGTAAGGTACACCACCCAGGGGGACCGAAGCCAAGTTTTATCTTCCGCTTTCCCGAGTGTGCCAGCTAGAACGCGCGGGCAAGCGCGAATAATCGTATCCTCGATTTTTCGTGGTCAAGACCCAAGGGCGCCAGGCGTAACCTACTTGAGCGCACTTGCTTTGCCAATCGGAATGGACATGTCTTCCCCGCAATGCCATATCGAATTCTGCTCGGTTGGAAAACCGAAGCGACTGTCGTATCGTTACATCCAGGATCCGAGAAATAGAAGGGCGTATCCGGTACCATTCAAGAAACAGGCTCAGTCGGTAACCAAAAATTCTTCAACGTTTTGGGATAAGCGGAAATTATCAGCGTTTCCATCAAACAATTGAGCAGACACAGATTATTTAATTTTCCGTTGAATAATTTAGCAACATAAAAAAATGTTGATTATTTTTCTAACCGACTGAGTCCAACGCGTACAACATTATCTTATAGTAACTGAACATTTACTTTGTATTTTTAATATTTTCTGTCTGCGCTTATAGCGGGTATTGCGTTACCACTGATGTATTACTTTTGGCTTCAGCACATTGGGAATTTCTTTTGTCTGGGTCACCGGTGATCGTAGCGCAGGATTTCCGCTTCGCGTGCAGCATCGAGCCGCGGATTGACTTTAAATTTTCTCAAAATTATTCCTCCGTCCGTACATCGAGGAGTTTACATATTCATGAACTGCGCTACGGGAACTTGTACACCTTCGAGGCAACCTATATTTGAGTGAATGCGAATTATTTTTGCTACAAGAATGTAGGTGAAGAGCCATTTTAGTGACGGGCGGCGACATTTATTTATCGGCGGAAGCCACTTGGGTCATTCACCTTTCGCAAAATCCGTCCCTCTCTCGTTATTGATTTATCAATGACATAATTCTGGTACGACCTTCGGGCCCTTTTAGACGGTTCATCTATCTGGCACGAGCCGAATTAGAGCGACTTAACGGCCCTGTTTCTGACCAAGCGATACATTTGTTGCCATCTAAATTAATATTTTTAATTATTTATAATTTTAATTCATATCGGTCGAACAGAATGTTAGGCACAACCTCCGACATTGGGTGAGAAATTCCCTCCGTTGGTGTATCGAAATTTAGCAGTGTAAATGTTACTTTCGTCAATCATTGACGGCGATTTATTAATCATATTAATTACCGGCTTCTATTGATCACTATTAGTCAGCCCGAAAAGTTCGCACCGTTCCTCTTCCTATATACGCATCTCCACACGGACATAACTTTCGAGCTGTACCAGCTTGAACCTCTTGTATCGAAGGTCTGTGACCGAACTTCCGGTGTTATTTATCAATCGTTTCACTAATTGCCAAACGTCTATTTTAATCGAAATATCATTTTCAGCATAGTAATTTTTAGAAGCTAATCCTCTTTAAAAATATCTATTGTAGCCTCTTTATAAATTCATATTTTTTTTATCGACTTTTTTAAAACTTCATATCAAGCATCTGTTTCCGTCAGAATATCATTCTCAGCATATTATGCCAAGTCGCTTTTAGATGCGAATCACTTTTAAGAGCGTTTATCATCTTCTACTTACATTTTTTTCTACTGCCCTTTTTTGAATTTTATTTTATGGCATACGTACCTTGGCAATGATTAGAATTGAATAATTTCGATATTTATTACATCGTTTTTCGCTCCGTATCTTTGCAGACCGACGGAAATGGCGCGGAAGCGGGACCGGAACTTGACGAGGAGATGGAGAAGGTCTTCGCGATGGATACCGGGGAGAAGTTCGACGTAGCCCGGTTCGGATCGCCCTCAGAATCGGCAGGCTCCGATCGAGATCGCGATCGAGGGCCTCCACCGCGATATGGCGACAGCGTGTTGAATCGTGAGTCGAAAAAATCTTGTATGAAAAAAAAGAAAATCTCGCCAACTTATTTTCACGACATATTTCGAAGAGTGGAAAATTTCGCGCTAAGCTGACTATTTCCACGCTCTTGGCATCGTTCGCCTCGCGCCTCTATGTGACGAAACTCCCCGAGGCGATTCGCGCGCGATATCGCGATGTGTATTCGAAGAAAAACCGCGTGGCTGGCCGAAGAAAACTAGACGCTCGGGCGATGATGAACCCAGATGTTTTACGATTGCTCGCAAATACCTTCGCGAGCAAAATTTAACGATATCTCTATTTTCACAGCTGACAAATTCACTGCCCAATTAACAATAAAAGTTCAAAGAACACCAGACAGAAAGATAAATGAAAATGTGAATTTTAAAATAAAAAAAAAATGTTCATCACTTTGATTTTTTTTTCTCGATAGAACACCGTAAAAGAAGTTACCCGCATCCCCACATGCCACTCAAGAGTCTCCATTCCAGATCTATGCGACGGCATCTTTCACCGTAAGTTACAACAGAGGGGATGTAATTTTTATTTTTATTGTTACGCAATTACGAAACCGATATCGAACATCGTTAATTTTCAGCGAAGGGTCGACTACGGAAGAGCACGAGCCGGACGAGGATAATCCGGACAGTGTACAGAATAACGGTAATGGAGAGGCGCGTGAGATCGACAATATGGACAACGGGCTCGCAACAACGACCGTCATGCCGGAGGGTGACGTCGACGAGGAACACCCGAACCTTAATTCCTATAACCATCATCGTTATCACGTGGGAGGAACGGAAGAGCCGGAAACCCGCGCTAGCGGCGAGAACGAAGCACCTGTGTCGGAAAGGGCGGCTTCAGCCGGGTTCAGCAGCGACAGCCCGGGCGTCGGCAGCCCGAGGGTTCAATTCGAGAAGATCCGAGAGGAAGGCGCTGTCACACCACCGCTGGACGATCTGCTGAGCGACGAGGAACAAAAGAGCCGACGGCATCATCACAAACACGACCATAAGTCAGTTTCCTTTTTAATGAGGGATTCGTGTATACATTCCCAGTTAAAAGTTCGATTCAGTCAGTATCTCGGTACTCCATGAATCGGCAAAAATCTTTTAAAAAATCAACCACGTTAAAGATACTAAAAAGTTGTAAAAAAATTCTCAAAAATTCATATGTATTGGCAAAATCAACGAATTCATTTCACGTAGAACAAAAAGATTTGCCAATAACTTGATGAACGATGTCAATCAATTTGTTAGTCTCTTTTTGGCATGATTATTAAGCAAAGTCAATAGTCTCAGCACTTCCTATATGGTTGATCGTTTTCAGAATGTTATTCCAATGAACAGTATACCAACAAATTTTCACCGAAACTCACTTTCTTTTAACCGCTGGAAATGTATACGTGATACATGCTTAATCACTCGACCCGTTAATCCAGTGCGTTTCCCAACTCAGCCATTTAATCCGTTACCCCTCGTTCGAACGCCGACGAATAACCGAGTTATTATCCTCACGTGACTATAAACCATTGCCTGTGCGGTTGTAAATCCAACCCTGTGACAACGAAGCGTAATCGACCGAGTTTGAGCACTTTTCCCGGTGAATATCACTGAACCGAAATACTCATTGTTATATACCTATACGATGTTTTTCGTTCCGCATAGCGTAATAGCGGTTACGTGACCTCGGTCATTATGCCGGGTTAATAAAAAAAGGGGGCTAGACAGTATCAAGCGGAATCAGTTGAGCTACAAACAACAGAATCGAGCTTATGCCATCCTGTGCTTCGCGTCTCGTTTATTTTTGCGAGCACGGCCTAGACCCAGACGAACGGAGAAACGGCTCAACCGTTCGGGTAAAGTCTGCGAGGTACTGCCTGGTGCCATGGCCGTCAGCCAGCGCCTGCCCCGAAGTCTCTTGAATCGCTCTTGGTTCCTATTTGCCCCGGAGCGTGAAACGACGTACCGAAAAGGCACCGTAGACGTCGTTGCGACGAGGCACTCCGGAGGCTTTAGTCGAAGCGCGCCACCGCTATTGTTTTCAGTTTAATTGGGTCGATCGAGTCTAGTCCGAGAGTCGAAGAGGCGAAGAGGTGGGTGCAAGCTTGTGTACCTGCCTCTTCTTTTTATTTCATCTTTTTTTTCTTTACCAACATGCCTGATACTCACGACAGAACCGCCGATCGCATTGGCAATATCAGACGGTATCCGCTGTTTTTATTTATTTATAGGTTTAGTGCTGTCCCAGTGATCATTCTTAACGTTTTGTCTTGATCGATAATACGATTTTTTTAAATTTTGATAACAAGTGAAGGAGTTGAAGTTATTGTTTTGAGGATTACGTGTTTCAACGGGAGAATCCTGGAACTTCGCAAAGTTGTAACTAATAGTTACCGCATTTTAACGAGTGATTTCTATGTTAACCCTCTGAAGTTCGCGGAACTATGTTGTTCCAAACGGTTCGCTAAAACATTAACTGATTCACGTGTATAATGCTGAAACGGGTAATACAGACGTTGAGATTTTTAAATATTTTTTTATCAATCTATGCATCTATGCATCAAAGGGCCAAATAACAGTTTTGTAATTGTATAATTAAGTGTCACGTGCCAGAGTTACCATTAATTATAAGTTACCATTAATTAACGTATTTGGAAACTAACCGGAAATTTAAAAAATGCAGACAAAAATTTTAATTTCGTTGGGTGTCAAGTATTAAAATTTATGAGTCTTGTCGGTGTCGATGGGTAACATTTTATCGATCCTCCGTAAATTCGCCATTAGTGTATCGATTCAATATTATACAACAAAAAGTTCGATCCATTCACCGTTGTATCGGTTATTAAATAATGACGTGAACTAGCATTACGCTGCACCTGCGAAACTTGTCCGCGGTAGACGCTGACACGATTGTCTATCACTGCCAGGGTCGCGGTGCGACCAAAGCGGATTTGGCAGCGGTGTTGAAGCATACTTCGTACTCGGAAACCTCGTGTTCGTCACTGTCGTAATAGGAAGTTGTGTGATGCGACAGGGTGACGTGATCGCTGCCAACAGCGACGGGGTTAGCGGATGAAATTCTTGCGAAATTCCACCGTTAAAGTGGCGACGAGCGACGATTTTGTTCCCATGAGTTAACACGATTGAGGGTCGTTCACCTTTGTCATTCGCGTAAAATTGGTCCGCGAAGGCCGACTCTTCTCCATCAACTATTGAAATCGGACTCTTGGACTTTATATCTGATTCTAACAACCGTAAAACGTATTCGATTCTTTAACGTAAAATTTTTTATTTTCAGGAGGCATCACCACAAGTCGCGCAAGTATTCCCTACAAGAGGATCCACAATGGCGGAAGCGTTCGGGAGCTGGTCTTCCGGACGGCACGGGTCCCATGGGGCGACGCGTCAGCGTCCAGCCGGAAGAGGCGAGTACTCTGCAAGAGCTGGACATCGACGATCTCGAGTCCCACAGGAGCGACGATCCTCGAGGCATGAGGCGTCACAAGGCCGCCCACTCGACCGTACAAATCGGAAGACGAAAGGAGGGCGGGATACCTCACGAGACATTCAAAAAAATGTACGATCATTCACCGCACGAGGTGTTCGTTCAGCTCGACGAACTTCACGGTGTCGGTGAGGAACGCGAGTGGAGAGAAACTGCGCGTTGGATCAAATACGAGGAAGATGTCGAGGAGGGCGCCGACAGATGGGGAAGGCCTCACGTGGCGTCGCTGAGCTTTCATTCTCTTCTCAATCTACGAAGATGCCTCGAGACCGGCGTCGTACTGCTCGACCTCGAGGAACGTGACGTCGCCGGTCTGGCGTACAGGGTCGTCGAGCAAATGGTCATCGAAGAACTTATACTTCCGGAGGATAGACCGGTCGTCATGCGGGCTCTCCTGCTGAGACACAGACACGTCCACGAACATGATCGCTTCCGGTTTGGTGGAAAACGGAACTACGCTAGTTACACGAGTCTGCAGGTAATTTACTATCATTAATATGTCATTAGTAAAAATGTTTATATATATATATATATATTGTAATCAAAGTTGAATGATTAGAAAACCCGAGAACCCACAGAGTCTTACGTAGTACCTGTTGTTTAGCGATTATAGTATAGATCGCGATTAGGAAGAACGAATATCCGTTTTCGACCTGATGACGAATTGAGACTGACGGCATGTCCTAATATTGTTTCCCACAGTCTATCTGGCTGGAGGAAGAAGATGCTGCGCGGGACGGCACTGAGAACCATGTAACCGGACATGTAAATCTCTTGCTATCTCTCGTATCCCCTCGTTACCCACACACGCCCAACAAATAAGCCAAAGTTTTATTACCAAATTATTAAGCGCTAGATTTTCGCCTGTTACCCGCCCCTGTTTATCGCCTATCTCGTTGTCGTTCAGTATCCAGGTTACACAGCTTTACATTTATTTATTTGTCCTGCGTCTGTGTATCACACTGCCGATGTTTCGATGTATTCGTCCAAAACCCTCGTTCTTTCACCTCGAGTACGTCACCAAAGTTGTCGTCAATTCCCAACGCATGAATTATTCAAAGTCAATACATTATTTGTATACGTATAGCACATGTTATCGTGAAAGTTTAATTTCCTTATCTACAAGGTTTAATCTCATACGAAATATGAATGTTTCGTAGGTTTTCATTATTATCATCACTCTGTGTTTGCAAATGGTTCCGGTGCATAGGTTTTCTTCTTTCTTTTTTTTTGTTGTGATCAGCTACGGACCAATCGCGATCTAGGGAGGACTGTGAAAAATTAATTTGACGGATTATTGTTAGAATTGACGATTGTTATTTATTCGTTATTCATTATCGACCTCGAATACCGAATGGGAATACTGAACAATTGAATCGATCAATTACTACTTATGGTAGGAACAGCATCTTGCATCGAAGGTCGGATAAATGCAAAATGAATAAATCAATCATTTTTGAGACTAATTCGGCGAATTAATCGTCACCCATCGTAGATTTTTTTTTCCTTTCGCGGGGCTACTAATATTTCGTAGTTATTCCGACTAGTTTAAATCTTCTTAAACCCTCTCTATGCAGCGTAGTTCGTCATTCTTTTTCTCAATCTCTCAATGTGTATATCCTTAAGAGAATTGTGGTAACGATTTTGTTCTAACACTCTCCCCTTTGATTGTGCAGAATTTGAACGATACTAAACCGAAGATCGTGTCGTCGAGCTTAGCTCTCGACAATAATCACACGGCGGTCGACATGAAAGAAGAGATGACTTACACGAGCAGTAACGAGGATCTGAAGAAGAGTTCGCACAACGATCACATTCTCAAGAGAATACCGGCCGGTGCCGAGGCCACGGTCGTCCTCGTCGGTGCCGTTGACTTTCTGGATCAGCCGACGATAGCTTTCGTTCGTCTGGCGGAAGGTGCGTTCATGCCGTCGATAACGGAAGTGACGATACCCGTGAGATTCATGTTCACGCTGTTGGGCCCGCGAACCGCCGATCTCGACTATCACGAGATCGGTAGATCGATCTCAACTCTCATGTCGAACGCGTCGTTTCACAAAGTCGCTTACAAAGCGAACGAGAGGCGGGAGCTGCTCTCGGCTATAAATGAATTTTTGGACGATTCGATCGTTCTACCGCCCGGTGACTGGGAGAGACAGGCTCTTCTGCCCTTCGATGAACTCAAAGCCAAGAGCGAAGCCATAAGGAAACGAAAGGACAAAGCACGCGCCACAAAACCGATGCAGAGCGACGCTGCTGTGAAAAAAGGTAAAACAGCTGTTTTCAATTACCCGAAACAACTTTGAAAATGCCGTACAGCAGGTCACAATAATTCGTATCGTGAATTTCAGATATTTTATCGTTTGCCTTGCATAATTTTTTTTTTTCACAGCCTTAATGGCCGGCGACGACGAAAAGAAGCCACCGGATGATCCCCTGCGACGCACGAAGCGTCCGTTCGGCGGTTTGATCAACGACATCAAAAGACGTTATCCGCACTATCTGTCAGACTTCACTGATGGCTTGTCATCGTCCTGTCTGGCAGCGGCGATATTCATGTACTTCGCTGCTCTGTGCACCGCGATAACGTTCGGTGGTTTGCTCAGCGACAAAACTCGCAACAGGATCGGTATCTCCGAGACCCTTGTCTCCTGTTCTTGGACAGGAGTGATAATGGCTCTTTTCGCAACGCAACCACTTGTTATAATAGGAACGACAGGTCCACTGTTGCTTTTCGACGAGAGTCTTTATAACTTCTGTCTGGCGAACGGTCTGGAGTTTCTCACTATGAGGGTTTACGTTGGCGCTTGGATGGGGGTTATTGCACTTACCATAGCGTGCGTCGAGGGTTCGGTACTCGTCAGACTTTTCACGCGTTTTACCGAGGAAATATTCACCGGTCTTATATCGATACTCTACATCGTCGAGACATTCATCAAGCTCGTCAATTACTTCAAGGTCAATCCATTGCTACCGGAGTACTGTTTCGATACGGATAACGGCACGTACGTCGGAAACGCGTCGCAGATGCGAGATTTCACGGCGATAGAGTATAATGGCACGGAATTGTCGCCGATTTATCCAACGACGCCGGCACTTTTGCCATCTCGCAACGTCGCTGGTCTGATCAATCAACCGAACACCGCTCTGATGTGCACGATACTGTGCCTCGGAACTTTTCTCGGTGCTTACTATCTGCGAATCTTTCGCAACAGTCACTATCTCGGACGAAGCGCGAGACGAGCTTTCGGCGACTTTGGTGTACCGATCAGTATAATTGTTTTCGTGCTGATCGATTTTCTCGCAGAGGTTAAGACGGAGAAACTGCTGGTACCCGAGGGTCTTTCGCCGACGGTGCCTGGAAGAAATTGGTTCGTTTCGCCGGGAGGAGGTGATAAACCGATACCAGTGTGGATGGCGCTCGCTTGCATCGTCCCGGCGCTACTCGTATACATTCTCGTATTTATGGAAACACAGATCTCCGAGTAAGTTATTGATTTATTCAATGGATTTCGGTTACAAAGTCTGCCTTGGTTTTTACACTTGTTCCGACCAAGCCGGATTTCTTACAGCGACCCCGGCGTCGCAATTACTATTACTGAACTCAATGATTCTTGTTTGCAGGCTTATAATCGACAAAAAAGAGCGTAAACTTCGCAAGGGTAACGGTTACCACATGGACATCGTCGTTGTGTGCTTAATGAACGTCGGCTGCGGTCTGATGGGGGCACCCTGGTGTTGCGCTGCCTCCGTTCGCTCTCTTACCCACGTGTCCGCGGTTACGGTAATGTCACGTACACACGCGCCCGGAGACAAGCCTCACATCGTCGAGGTAAAGGAGCAACGTGTGAGCGCCCTACTGGTCGCCATACTGATCGGCGTGAGCGTCCTGATGGCACCACTGCTACGACGAGTTCCCATGGCTGTTCTACTCGGTGTGTTCCTCTACATGGGTATCTCGTCAACCAACGGGGTGCAACTGTTCGATAGGGTGAAACTGTTCTTCATGCCCGTCAAGCATCACGGCAGTGCCAATTACGTTCGTAGGGTGCAAACATACAAGATGCACATATTCACCCTTGTACAGATATTGTGTCTGGCAATACTCTGGATCGTAAAGAGCACCAGAGCCGCGTTGTCGCTTCCCTTCTTCCTCATTTTAATGATACCGTTGAGAGCTCAAATGACCCGTTTCTTCACCGCACCGGAATTACGCGCCCTCGACAGCAAAGAACCCGAGCACGAGGCGAACGAGGACGAGCCCGACTTTTACGAGGAAGCGCCACTACCTGGTTAGACTGTGCCTTAATCAATTTTATTCCCTCGAATACTTCCCCGTGTTTCGGTCTCTCGTGTCATTTTACGATGTAATTCGAAGAGTTCAAGCAAACGGAATGGTTTCTTTAATTCGAGCAAGAAACGTATTACAAACGAGCCCTCAAAAGACCGTGTCTTTTTTTACCGTTCAAGAAAATATAAAAATATATCTATGATCGGTAATGATTTAATTGTCAACCACGATAAATACAAATCCAAAACGAGCCGATGGCCCTGGAAGGGTCCGAAAAAATTACCGGAGATGAAATACATTGTATTTGGTAAATTTGGCAAATTTATTTTGAAAGCTTGAAATTAGCAAAATGCAAATTTGGTGGGAATAAATTTTTACAAACATTTTCCACGGTTCGCAAATAATTATTTCGGACTAATTATTACGAAAATACAGGGATTTAGAAACCGGACCGTGTGCTTAACTTCTTTTATTTTCGAAAGCTCGTTTATCTTGTTGTACATCATTCCTCGGGGTGGCTCAAAGAAATTTAAAGCTGTTCGTCGTTGAAAATGAAAGATATAAATATATATAGTATATTTTCTTGCGCATGCGTGCTAGACGAGAGTTATATTTGAGATCGCTGGAGCGACCTGAATGCGGCTATAAATTAGTAATGTTCGCGATTATAGCTGTCTTTAAGGGTATATGTACATTATGTAGGATACGTAATCTCGGATGATTCCTATGAAAAACGATCGATCAATTAAGCTTGAAGAGAAAAAAAAGGAAGCATAATAAGAACGAATATCTTGTACAATATTAATTGTAAATAGTTACTTTCTTAACAGTTATTGTAAATTGAAATCCTAAAAATCTTTCGTATCTCGGTGAGTCTTGCGTTGTCGATGAATTTCATGTTCGTCACTATTATCTATACTCGGGATAATCGTTATTCAGTATTTCGATTTGATTTTTATTGATATCGCGACTCTATCATTAAGTAAAAAAAAAATAACTTAGATGGTGACCGTAGAAATATAACTTGTATCATTTAACCCGTAATATTCGCACATTAACGTCGATTCCTGATCGTCGAAACAAATACGATAGGCTAATAATGTTCGTGAAACAGAAACCCTGCCCCGTCCACACTCCGCATAGAAAACTACGAAAGACGCTTCCTCTCTCAATAATCCACGATAAAAACTATTTAACCGAATTGATACGATTTGCATGCGCGTATGTCGCGTAAATACATATATAAAAATATAGAAATCGTTAAGGGATATGGAACGAGCTAAAAAAAAAGAACAAGAACGTTACGCATATAGTTTTCGTACACTTTACAAATTGTTCAAATGTGCGCACGATGATAGAGATTCAAGGCTTGTAAACCCACTCGGTAAGGCAATTTCTCACGTACACGCGATAAAAAAATTAAATATAAAAATTTACTAAAAACACACGTTTTTAGTTCTTTTATTCTATTTTCTTATCGGTATATTATGAGTTCTGCAAGCAGAATTTCGTGCGAGAAAAATTGCATTGGAATATACGAATTGGACAATAAAGGTAATCGCCGTGAGAATCAAATGTATTCAAAAAAAAGTACCTGATTGTTGGATCGTACGTTGTGTCGGGACCAAGCACGGCGTGAAAAAATTTATTTTCATCCTCGTCGATCTATCGAGTAATTTTCGAACTCTCGATCAATGTCCATCTGTGTTCAGTGCACTTTTATCAATATTTCAATGATTGCTAATGTGTTCGTCGGCACGATAAATAAACAAAATATATTTTCGTAAAGGACGTGCTTGGCACCGTCGCGCTTTCACGATACGCCTAGTATGTGATTTAATTTGTCTCGCGATTGTCCGATGCTCGATTATTTTTGTAACGCTTCTGAATGCGGTTTACACACGTTGAATTGCGACCAATTGACAATGAATCGAATATCGCCGGATTACAAAAAAACGGGGCATATATTTATATATAAATACTATATATAAATTATATATGCATAGAACAAGAAAAGAAAAATCCTATATCATATTTTAGACAAGAGCAAGAGTTGTATTTTAATTCTCTCTAGATTATATTATTCTCATACGATGTATATTGAGGAAGAAAAAAAAACTGAAGATCAATTGTACAATACATTTGCTGCAATGGCACTTGAAACGTTACATATTTTGATGAAAACAAAAAATCACGAAGAAACGGTTAAACTCGATTCCTCTTAGTTCAATGTGATAGAATGAAAAAAAAACCGCAGTCGCTCGATACTTACAAACAAACTAAAAAAAAAATGTTTAACTGTTATGAAATTTCTATGGCGTATTGTTAGAAATTTCATTATAGACACGGCTCTATGTCCTTCAAAATGTTATAAAGACACATTTATTGTCGATGCCACAGATATTACCTATATTGAGAGATTATTATGATTATCATCATTAATTGAATGATAGAATGGAGAAAAAAAATAACTAAAAATAAAAAAAAACAATATTGTAAATAATCGAGTTAACGTACAGTATTAAAAGTAATAATTAGTTATACATTAGGCTCGAAGTAGCTGATTCATGCCTTAAGTTAATGAAAAATAAAATATTTTAATTCTCCCTCTATTTCGATGTATTTTTATTGTACCCGTTGCTGTACATTAACAAGTATGCGAGTGAAGTTTAGTACACACGTTCGAGCAAGAAATATTTTACTTTTATGTATTTTTGAAAAAGAAAAATAATAATTAATATATGTTACCCTTCAACGCTGGCTGGGATTAGCGTTTCCGAGATTCAGAGTGTAAGTATAGCTACGTGTTGTTACCCCTACTACACCGAACGTCCTTTAGGCATGTGCTCGGACATCCCGTAAAGTCTTGGCGTGTAAACAAGAAAAGTAGTATCAGCGAGCCAGCAATCGCTGCTCAATGCGTTCTATTACTACCAGAACTTCGTGCTGTGTCAAAGTTTTCGATGGATGGATATAATTATTGAAATCCAATTTTGTAATCGCTTTTGTTAACCGAAATGGCATCGCCGCGTCTCGCGGCATTGAAGTCACTATCGCCTCGACCGCTGGAAAATCTTCTAAATGTCAGGTAAATAAATGTAACCTGATACCCTTTTTTATTTGTAGACCGGGTGTTTAGCACGGCAGGGAGTAAAATCGAAATACCCAAGCAGTTTGTACCGCCGTAATTGTTAATCCTCTAAAGCATAAACTTTTCAGTTAATGTACCGTACCTTTTAATTGGCCCCATGAAAAAACCCAAATTTATACGAAAGCTTCGGAACGTCAATAGTTCTTTTAGAGAATTGCACCTGACATTTTTTCAGGGTAATATATTATTCTTCACTTCAAAAAGGTCTTCATTAAAGGATCAATGTAAAGATACACCCGGTGCAACCAGTGAGAAAACTCTAAGGATAATTACTCGGATTGTAAGGGGATTCGATTTTTGCATTTCAGACGTTCGTTGAGTCCCCGAACACCGGAAAACAAAAGTGGTAACAAACTTAAAATAGAACATCCAAAATCCGCTCAACGAAATAGATTTTCACCGTTCAAGGTCGACACGCCAAATAGAGCGAAAATTCTGAACGACGGTCTACCCGATAAGGAACACGATGTCCTTGGCAGCGGATGTTTCGGAACTGTCTACAAAGCGTCTTACCGAGGTATACACGAAACTAAAAATTACAAAAAAGAAACTGCAAGTTACAAATGGGCACATTGTACATCATCGCTATTTTTTTGTTTTTTCCATTGCAAAACCTTTATGAATAAGCGTCCCAGATAGAAAACTGACGGCACGGGGTCTACTCGGCACCATTAGGGGAACACACGCTGTCCCGGCACAATGCAGAGACATGTGTGTCCACAGGTGACGATATTGCTTGCACAGTTGGAGCTCGCCGTGGAGCACCACAGCGAGCTGGAACTGTGCTTAGCAGCTTCCGGTATCAAAACGCCATGCCGTCACAATATCGTCACCTGCGGACACGCATGCCTGCATTGCGTTCTTTCTGGGCGATATTCGCTTTTATCCTCTACGCAAAGAAAACTATGAATGAAGTGTGATGATGATAAAGCAATCCATTGGTAACTTGCGAAAATGTTCTGTTTTTATTTATTCACAAAATTTTATCGTCGACAGGCGACCAGGTAGCGGCAAAGATAGTTCGACGAAGAAAATGCAGCGACGCAGCGGTTGACGCGGAGAGACACGCGGCGTTTTTGCGTCACTCCAACATCGTGAGAGTTCTCGCGATCGAGCAGGGTGCAGTCTGGTCAATGATAACAATGGAACTGTGCGGTACGTCGCTGCAAGATCGCTTGGATCGAACGGGTTTGTCGCGCGACGAGAGACTCGCAACGTGGAGGGCAATAGCGAGTGCTTTACAATTTTGTCATCGCGCCGGTATTATTCATGCCGATGTCAAGCCGAAAAACGTCCTCATAGGTAACGACGGACAGCCGAAACTCGCGGATTTCGGAAGTTCCGTTATCGTAGACGAGCCACGTTTTTCTACCGGCTTACACGTACGTTTCCAATACAGAAGTTGAACCATGGATAAAGTTATTTTCAATAGATAATCTAAATTTTATTTGATTTTTTCCAGGGAACTCCGGGATACGCGGCGCCCGAGGTTATTCGCGGCAAGTCCCCGAGTGTTTATTCGGATATCTATTCCCTCGGAGTCCTGGCCTGGCAACTACTCTATCGAGAGGCTCCGTTTGCAGGCCTGCACTCCCACACCATTCTGTACCTCACCGGGAAAGGTGCCCGACCGGTGGAACATCTTCTGGACGATGGTTTCCATGGCGAGTACAAGTCTCTCTACAAGAAACTTTGGAGCGAGAGTACAAATGACAGGCCAACGTTAACTTTGATTCTGGACAAGCTCGACGAGTTGAAAGACTGTACTTGATACTCAAAAAAAAAAAAAAAAAAAAAAAATCATTCAACTTTCATTTAAAAGGATCACTTTATTATATGCATTGTACAATGAGAGCTTACACGATATGGAACGTAAGAACAATATGAAGCCTCACGTCTCAGGCATTTCTCCGCCAGGTACAAGCTAAAAAAAATGTTTTTCGTTATCATAAAAAGATTGCAGGTCGAAATAAATGTAATTACGTTTATTACTATTATTATCCACTAACCATGGTAATGTTATTTCCGTTTAGGAGAATCATATCGAGTTTCGTTACCCTCCGTCCCTCGGGTGTCGCTTCGCTCTCTGTCACGTCGTCGAGCAACATGTTTACAAAGTCGTCGAAGCCCAGCAGCGTGCCGACTATCTCTTTGTCGTTTTTCATTATTATGTGAATTCTCGAGCCAATACATTTGTCAACCAACTCTAAAATTTTCGTGCATAATTACATTTGATTAATGCACAGTTAAGCGGTTTAGCGGTTCTTGTAATAACAAAGTAATTTCAGCTGGGACAAATGTGAGGTTAGAAAAATATGTTTCAGGAAGATCTGAACTCACCGAGAGGCAAAAGCGTCGATGGATTTGTCGTAACAGAACTCGTCATTGTGATATTGTGAGAAAAACGTTTTACAGGCTTTTCTTATGGTGAAAGATGAGATTGGTGCTCGAGAAGAGAGCGTAAAACGCCGTCAGGTAAAAACGTTCTTTCAAATACTGCGACGCACGCTCATCGGCTCAAGCTTGTGCGCGTCAATGTTCACACTCCATTGGGCAAAACCCTTCGATAGGCGCAGCGACAGCTAGCCGTTGGCGTACACACTTTTATTTAATAACTTCAAAGTTCTTTTTCTAACGATTTAAGTTATTACTGGCATCAAATGCAGGAGGTGAGTTTCAATATTAATTGCGAGAACTCGCAGCAGCTTGCAGCTTCTACGGATCGTTCGAAAGCGCTTTGATCTACTCGAAGGTCGAGAAAAGTACGAATATGTCGGTAAATTTTGTTGAATGTTATTTTTACCGGTAAAGTTACCGGTCGCATTGAGTTTGTTAGTAAAATAACAATAAGGAATAGGTAGCTACAGATATTCGATCGATTATTTTGGCGCTCCGACTCTTCAGTAGAAAGAAATATTAGTCGGCTGTTTCTGCTCTACAAAACACTTTTTTACGCGACCCATGCATCAATCACTTTTTATTTGCAATTTTTCCCCTTTGAAGTTTGTATAAAAAGCGTATGGAACAAAATACAAGCCATTGATGTGTGTACGTGTGCGATATGACAAAGGTCTCCTATATATCCAGATGTGAACGTTTCTGCCGTACTACAACCATTGATTGATTCGCGAACCTCCACTGCAGTCATTGGTTCGCGTGGGCTTCGTATCTGCATCGAAAACGTCAGCGCTCGGCCGAAATCCTCCACCCGTAAAGTCGTAAAACTCAATCAATTTTATTCAGACCTTCGAAGAAGAAACAATGATGTCACCGAATGACGCGACGTATAGTCTCTATCTTTCGCGTTTAAAACCGAGAGCTTTGCCGCACATGGAAAAAAAAATCTGCAACCACATATATTTGATTTATGGATATCTAAACAATATCCATAAAAATTATTCTTCAATTTGCCCACATCGTAATGCCTAAACAAAAAACGTCAAATAAGTCCAAGCAGTCGCGCAATAAAATTATATTTCGAAAGGAAAAATCAAGTTCAATCTCATTCAGCAATTCATCAGCTGTGATTCCTCGTACTACGAGTTCATTGATTGATCCGCCTCAACGTCGAATGCATACATTCGCGTGGATCGATTGTCGCGCGTGGGCGGAGCATCCGCATCGAAGATCCTACAAGCCTGTACGATGTCGAGTACCCATGATAGACCTGCGCGCCCAAATAGTAATTCGCATTTATATGGGAATAGGCGCGAGATAATGATCTTGCCGAGAAGGTACATATACTATAATATATATTTATATATAAATATATATATATATATGTATGTTATAATGAATCTGGAATGTCTTTGAGTTTCGAGCGAGCTGTGAGTAAAATTCGCGATCCTGTTTCTGACCCCTCTATCTTTCGCGTAGTCTACTTCCCCCACTCCTCGGCTGTTAAGCATCGTTATCCCGTGTCAATACCACGAACACGAGCATACCTTCCGACGTTTCTTTCTATTCTCACGTAAAAATAAAAACATGTCCTGCAGTATGAAATATCGTGAAAAAGATAGATCGACCTTTATTTTTCCGTGAAAAACAAAGCTTCTTTGATATTTTTTGCCTATAGTATTTGCGTCTTTATATCTCAGGCTGCTTAGATGGTCAGTAGCCGGTACATTTATCATCGAAACATATCGTGAGATATTCGAGAGAAGTAGCGGTGATACCAGTCTTGCGCACAGGATGTTTCTCCTCGCGTCTCCCGTCGGGCTCTCATATACGTGTGCTGCCCCCGAGCGAGTCAGTCGGCACCGAGCTAAAATGTAGTAGAGAATAATCCGTAGTCTAACATGGCAGGAGAGAACATTCTCGCGTTGTTCGCATGACTTTGCGTACAATCCCAGTCGATGGGCCGGCAAATATGAGCCGTGACATTGTTTTTTCGAGGGACCCGAGTGCACGTATTTCACGATCCACGGAACATATTTGTTATCGTAATACGGAGTACGAGCTCGAACAGGTAATCATTTTCAAGCGCACAGACGAGTCGCTTTTCCATAAACTTCACGCACGATAATTGTTGTTCGAGCTTGATTTCTCAACAAATCTCTGACTTGGCTTGTATATCCACGAAATAATCGCCAATTGTGCGGTCCCGTAATCAAAGTTTTTCCGGTGTTTTCGTCAGTAAGTACGTTCAAAGCTCGAAGACCGACCGAGGAACGTTTTGTTGTAGAGGGTGGCTTTTTTTTCGACGAGGGCTGCCAAGCACGCGATCACTCGGTTTTTTTCCCACGAGCCGTATGATTGATTCGTACACCGCAGTTGGATGTGTTGAAAAACCATGAATATATTTACCAATAATAATATATAATTTCGACTCACAGACGAAAAGTCGTGAAAATTTCGTCTCGGAATTTTGCCTCCAGGGCAATTGTGTATCTCGCGAAAAATTTTCGATCGCGGAAAATCGTTATCGCAGTATTGTTCGTTCCTTTATGACCAGTAACCGTGGAAAATAAATTTTCATTTTATTCGGGCTTCATATAATACGATTGTCAGTCATCGAGTGTCTAGCCTGATTGTCTGACGGACTGCTCGTCGTTGCATAATGAAGCTGTAGGAATGATCATCCTTGGCTCGAATACCTGTAAGAGTCGTAGGCTCAACTGAAAAGCCCTATTTCACATTGGAATACTGCAGTTTTGTGGTAGTGTGTACCAATTACATTTCAAGGTTGAAGCAAGCGATAATAATCGCAGGTCGGACGAGTTGATACATTTGACCATTATTCTAATTAAACCAAGCGAACCAAGGCGTCTCGTAGTCTGGAGTGTTTGAGGAGAGCTTCAGCTGCGAGATAAAGAAAAAATGTCTACGTGTTGAACAGAGCCAAGCTTCGATGGTTTTCAAGTAGAGTAGTTATGAATCAAAGCAATGAATAACGTTTTTTCAGGCATAAATTCTGTCGATAAACAACCATCGGCGGAGACATGGATGGCACGCGAGCAGCGGAGGTGCTGCCTCTGCTACAGGAACGTCTGGCTATTCTCCCGGGCGGACGAGACCGTCGCGGCGGACCCGTTCTTGTTTTTCCAACTACACCGAGGAGAGAACGAGCCAAACCCGAGGACTATCGGCGTCTGTTACAGTACCTTCTAGCCATTCCAAATGATGAAGTCAGGGGGCTTCGTTTTACTGTGATTGTCGATATGAGAGGAGCTACCTGGGATTCTGTGAAGCCCATATTAAAGGTAAGATTGTCAGAGTACATCGTGTTCAGAGGATCAAAGAGCAACACAACAATTCGGACTCGTGAAATCAAATATGATTAAAAATTGAAAATTCACTTTCTTAGTTTTCATAGAAAAATTTTATTTTTGTTGAGGACAATGTGTTAACACTGTCAGTACTCATTAACACTTCAAAATATAGTGTCTGTTGTCTTGTAGAAGGTTTCAAAATAAATTTTCATCATTAACTTTGAGCTACTAATTGGACTGGTCTGCGTTACTCACTTGTCCTTGAGGGGACACAGGAAGGCATCCTTCTTTACATTTGTTGCACAGTTTTTGTAAGATTACCCTCACAGGATACTTTCTTGGGTTCAATTTCAAAACGAGTTTGCATTGAAAAAAACAAAATACAATATTTTGGAGCTATATTGAAACCATTTTCTTACTTGTGTAAAATAACATATAAACATAAAAACATTTCAAGGTTCCAAGTGTAACCTTGAACCTTGACCAAGACACATCAGAGATTCTATGAACCTAGATAAATTTATCACAAGTCGTTTGGCAGCAGTTGTTTTTTCCTATAGATAAAGTACTCTTTCATAAGCTTTCAGTAACTTATAAAGTAATAGAGCAATAAAGTTTTATCGGAGCTCTCCCACTGACATTACGCATTAGTCTGCGATGTTGGAGACGTCCTCCCAGTTTCGACGGGTTTTTCTGCAGCATCCGAAAAATCCGTACACGTATAAATCTCTAACAAATTGTTTTGTTACGAAGGTGTTGCACGAGCATTTTCATCGATCGGTTCACGTGGCATTCATCATAAAACCTGACAACTTTTGGCAGAAACAAAGGACATCATTGGCCAAACAGAAGAAATATAACTTTGAGGTAAATGGAGCAATCAATAGGGAACTGCCGTGGTTGAATACAGGAGATATGGATAGTATAGTGATAGACGATAGGACAGGGCTGTTGGCTAGGGCCTCTGGCCTACTTTGGCACCATTTCAGTACTGTATACCGTTTATTGAATGCACTGAGGCAGCGAAATTCTCCTCTGCTCATTGTGCCTGCACTGATGCCAAGAGTAAATATCCGACAATGCAACCCGCCTTTCGCAACCCCCGTCCGTCGTAACCAACTAAAAAAGCCAATGCAGATTATACCGACAAAAGATGACCTTTTGAAAAACCGATATTTCTCTTATGACCTCGATCGTCATCGCCGCTCATGCCTTTTTTCCCCATATAAAATACCATTTTTAAGTGCAATATATGTCTATATATATGTATCAGGTGACCACTCTATTACCGAGTGGTCAGCCGAATTTCGCGAGAGGTCAAAATGTATTTTTAAACCTTTTCCAAGTAGATAAACGCGACTTTTTCCATCGTCCCTCGAAAAGTATTTGAGGATTTAAAAAAAGAGTAACTTTTTTTCCTCAAGGGACCATTCAGATTGAACTCAATTTCTTTTATGGAATGTCCATTGTATTTATCGAGCATTAAAATAATTGCTCTATATGTAATATATGTTGTTGAGTACAGTGGATTTTATAGTGTATTGTGTACATTTGTATAGACCAATCTTCCTTCTTTCAGATAAACACAATAAGTCTTGAGGCACTTGCTAAAGTTATCGATCCGTCTCAATTGACCTCAGACCTGGACGGTTCGTTGCAATACGATCATGCACAGTGGATAGAGACGCGTCTTGCCGTTGAGGATTTTACTTGGCAAGCCGCCGATCTTCTCGACAGGCTCGACGATCTTCAGGAAGATCTTAGCCGCAATGATTTCGCGGACGACGTAGGTGGAGCCAAGCACGGTATCGATCTGCATAATGAGATGAAGAAAAAGATAATGAAAGTACCGGTGGAAGAGGTCGAGGTCGTTGGGCAACGTTTGCTGCAGCGTTTCAACAACGGTTAGTCGCTTAAACCACCAGAGACTGGCAAAATTCATTTAATTATTTTTTTCCCACCATAAATGCGTTTTGAGACCAAATTAATTCTTTCAATGATAGCCGTATCAGGTTTGTTCATGCCGCAAAAAAAAATTGCAATTTCTCTTTGTCAACGACAACGACCGACTGAAATTTCACAATCACGTCTTTACCCTTTCAAAAACTCTGAAGAACATGCATTTTTTTTGTTTCGTACTAAGTAATAGGAAACAAAATCGTCCTCCTACCAAAATTCGATATACTAATCAGGATACACCATTGTATGCGTTACAGGAATGTCAGGCACGGGCGGCGAAGGGGGTAGTATCGAGAGCGGAGCATCCGGTGGAATAGATCCCGACGGTCGTGCTCTAGCCGCTCTGGTGATCCAACATTTGGACTCGGTCCACGCGGCTCAACAGCATCTTCTCCAGTTATGGCACATAAAGAAGATCAAGCTCGATCAGTGCTTTCAGCTGCGTCTCTTCGAGCAGGATTGCGAAAAAATGTTCGACTGGATATGTCACAATCGTGAAGTCTTTCTCGCTAACTACGTTGAGATCGGACGTTCCTATCAACTGGCGAAAAATCTTCAAGAGGAACACAAGCACTTTACGATGAGTTCGATGAACGTTTACGTAAATATCAATAAGATATTGACTATGGCCGGAAGACTGCTGGAGACGCAGCATTACGCTGCCGGTCATGTTCGAGCTGTGGCCGGTCGGTTGGATCGAGCTTGGAAAGAATTCGCAGCTGGCCTCGACGAACGTACAGCTGTTCTCGGATTGAGCGTAGTTTTTCATCACAAAGCCGAACAGTACGTCGACAGTGTCTCGGGTTGGAGTCAAGCATGCGAATCCGCCAATTTACCGAACGAAATTCCCGTGCTGGAAGCTCACATACGTCAACATCAGACACTTTATGAGGCAATGTGTCAAGCTTACACCGAGGTAAGATAAGATTTTATAAAATCTTGAATGCCGTTTATTGGAACCGGATTATCGGTTTTTTTTATGTTGTCAGCGTGTAGATCTCTTGTAGCTCTCGACGAAGGCGATTGTATTTACGGAGAAATGTTTACAAGGGGTTTGAGCGGTGCACCGTTTTACACGACGCTACTCCGGCTCGGATCTAATTATAGAAAATGAGCGGACGCATCCTAGTGTGATTACCTTGAGCTTTCGCACGGTTATTTACATACCCGTGGGAAAACCCTTAAGAAAATTTTTACCGCGTAACGAGACTCGTGTCTTCGATCTCTTTGCAGTTTTTATTTTTTCATTGTTTTTTTATCACTTTTTGCAAGACTTTCTGTTTGGAGGACTTTTTGCCAGAGACGATAGGTATATTTTTTTATAAAGATCATAGGAATGTTTTAAACATTTTTTTATTCTACTAAAAAAAGTACACTTTAAGGTGCTCTCATCATTGTTTCGATCACATTTTGTTAGTGTATGAACAGTGTAAAATTTGCGAACTGATTCGATGAACTCTCCGTATGTGAAGTCTTGGAATTTTTTCGGCATTTTTTCCGAAAAGGCGTGATGTATACCAAGCATCGTGTCTCAAAGATTTCTAATAGTATTGGATGGACGTATATAAATTTTTGTTCTGTTGAAATATGTGCTGATAGCGGAGGATCATCGGCAACTGATTGATTTAACTGATTTTCGTAAGATAGTGGATATTCGACAGGTTTACAACGCGTACCAAGCACTACTGAGTGGTCTTGGCTCAATGCTCCAAGTTTGCCATAGCACAAGCACGACCAGCGGCACAGGCCCGGAAGCGTTTCACACCGATTATGTACGACAATTACATATTATTTATTTTTTCTATTCCTCGTCAATGTTCATAGCTTGGTGACTGTTGGGGGCTACTGGGGAAACGATGTAACTCGTATGCGAAGAATAACACTCGTCGCCGTAATACTAAATCTACTCGTTTCAGGGAGCGAAACGCTAATCACTAAGTAGAGGTGCTACAGTCTAATGAAATGTAAAAAAAAGTCCTTGTTTTAGAACATCATGCTACATCATTCATCGAACGATGAGCTCAAGAAGATACATGACCCTGCAAAAAATAAAAATCTACCTTTCATTAAATTTTAATGTACAAAAAAACTATATTTCTTCGTCTTACAATTCAGGTATTAAAAAAAACCGTCCTTTTCGAATACTGTTCTTAAATATTCATGTATCTCCTTGAACTGGCATTTTTGTTCCATTTACAGTAATAATTGTTAAATAATTGCCAAACCTTTAGTCAAGGTGGTCGGTGTTTCGATGTACAGTCATTTAAATGATATCTCACAAGTGGGTTCTTGGGTTGTACTGATGTTTAGGTACACAGTACCAGTAAGAAGCTTCTCTACCAACTGGATCATCTCGTTCAAGTGTGTAACCAACCCCAAGGAATTGACCACGCCACCAGAAAACATGTATGTCCGTCCGTGTGTGCTTGACCTTTTACGTTATCCCCGTGTTTGTATCTTTTTTTGTTGTTGCCGTAACTGATTGTACTATGCACCGTCGGACCTGTTCGCCCACCGCCGGTTCAATAACACACGACTTTACGAGAGAAAGAAGAAAAAATAATAATTGCACATTGTATCCTCGACTATCACGAGCCAAGGAAACATTTTTCTATCTCGCCCTGTTGCTCGTGCCTGACTAATTTATCGACTGTAACTTATGCTTGACAATGGACTCGATTCTTCATGGTACTACTCGAGCATGATCATTAAATCGCGACTTTATTTTTTTCTATCGAAATTTATACGCACAATTCTGATAAACCAAACGGAGCTCGTCAAAGGAGATCTGCAAATTGTTCGATCTAATGTTCTGATTGCTTTTTCATTTCTATCATTGAAGGTAAAATTTTACGCGACATAATACTGTACCTGAAAATGTTAACTTTTAATCATGCGGCTGATCATTGAAATAAGGTAAGAATATCCCTGGTAGAAAAATATGATGGTACAAAAAAAGTAATCATAGTATTAGAAATTTCTGATCTTTGCTCGAACTTCGGTTGGGTCAAAATGGTTCGGTAATTATTTCGATTCGTAACGGTAATTACCTTATCACGATTTCTTTTTTGTTAACGTTCATTACTGATATGCATTTTTGATAGCGGTAGTACAGTTTCCCCGCTAGATTTCTTTCACGGCTACTAATATCTCGATTTATTCTGCACTTGTTTATTCCTACAATAACAAAAGTTTTCACTTGTTCATTTTTAATTGAAAAAAAAAGAAAATTTGTAACGTATTCTATACGGATAGAGTCAAGACGGTCACGGGATGGACAACCGCGGCGGTATGAGCGGAAATCCTGCCGCTGATTACAGCGAGGGTGCATCACACGTACTTGCTGTTATTCATCAAATTTTAGGCCATCACAGAGCTCTGGAGGCTCGATGGCATGCTCGTAAAGTCAAGTTGCATCAGCGACTCGCTTTAAGGTATGGGAATTCACGTTTTTCGCTATTCTTTTTCGTATATTATTGTCGCCTTAACGTATGTACGCTCAGCTTTGTGGCTTCTTAAGGAGGTTGGAGCGAGTGGTGTTCATTCCGCCGAAATTCGAGAAATTCGGGCAAGAATTGCAAACACTTCCCAATGTTATAAAAATCTGAAAAAA